>AYEL01089838.1:0-11692 GCA_000484575.1 Olivierus martensii | reverse complement strand
CCCTAAACATTTTTTCGACTTTGCTACTAAAGATTTATCTGGTAAGTTTCGGTAAATTAAGCCAGTCTCATCTAAGTTAAAAATATTTTTTGCATCGAAATCTCTACTTACATCTTTTAGTCTTTCACTCCAGTCCAATACAATATTTTCATCCACATCTGCTCCTTCGTCATTTATTTTACGAAACATAATATTATTCTGTTTTCGAAAACTCTCTAGCCATCCATTGCTGGCCGTGAAGTCTTGACTTCCAAAAGCTGTTGCAAATTCTTTGGCTTTTTCCGGGATTATGGTATATAATATAATATATATATATATATATATTAATATATATTATATAAATAAAGAAGGCCTAGTGGAAGGCTATAAACATTACTATCTAAAATAAATTTTTTAGATTTATGCAGATTTCTTGTTATTTTATAAATAAATTGTTTTTAAATAATTTACTTATAGGGATACCACCTTGTGTTAGGTACAGTATGGTTCAGGTAGCCCTTGTGCCCATAAATCTTACAAAACAACAACATTTATAGGTGTTTTATATGTAAATAAATTATTTAATTATTCAAATTATATGAAATTTCAAATATTTCTTTTAAATGCATCCGTGTGTATGTGAGTTTTGTGTGTGTAAGAGTGTGTAAGTTGTGTGTGAGTGTAAGTGTGTGTGTGCAAACATTCAAAAATAATAGAGATTACTTGCTTAATACAAAAGTAGATTAAAGACAGCTCACTAGCAAGTATAGATTTTTATTTATTGTTTATATATATCACGTATAACGTCTATTTTTTAGAAGTGATTAATAATTGATAATGTTTATTTCTTTCTATATAATTGGTTACATAAGACTATTATATAATCTTTAAAATTATATGTGATTTGTGAATTTAATAATCTTTGAATTTTGTAAACTCGTTCTATCTTCGAATGTTGTTATGTTCTATTTGTAACATTGATGTTCTTTTATAAAGTTTAGCAGCACTGAGGAGGGACTAATACAGTCCGAAAACGTTATGCTAAATAAAAATCTATACTTGCTAGTGAGCTGTCTTTAATCTACTTGAGTGTGTGTGTGTGTGTGTGTGTGTGTGTGCGTGTGTGTGTGCGTGTGTGTGTGTGTGTGTGTGTGCGCGCGTGTGTGTGTGTAACTTTTTCAATTTTTTTTTATAACAGTGTGTGTGTGTGTGTGTGTGTGTGTGTGTGTGTGTGTGTGTGTGTAAGTAACTTTTTCAATTTTTTTGATAACAATAGATGGTACATAGATCTCTTCTTACCCGTCACATATATGAGAAAATTTCTCCATTTGTTTTTCTGTTTAATATTTTAAACTTACAAGGGGAGTGCCAAACATGGCCCCCTCCGATTTTGCCAATTTTTATATATGTTGTAGTACTACCTTCCCACAAACCCATGGTAAAGTAATATGATGCAACCTCAAAGCATTCCCGAAAAAAGGGGTTTAAAGTTTTCTATGTTGTTTATATACCGATTGATATTAGCATTTTAATAAGTACTGTCGTAGCGCGATGCGTTTGCTGTTTGATTACTGTAAGAGGTGATCAGAAGGTTGTGGGTTCAAGTCTCGTCTTTAAAAAATTTTTTTGTTTTAATCAAAATTGAAATGGATTATTGCATAATGTATTTTTATTAATGAAAAATTACTGTTTTGTGATTATTTAAGTTTTTTGTTATGCTTTTTAAAATTTCCATCACAAATATTAAATACCACATAAAAACGAATATAATTAATAAATTAACTTTTTTACACAAGATATTTATTTTAATTAACAAATATAGATATTACTATTATTCCTCATCAGGAATCATCTCGATCTCTATGGCCAATATGAATCTATTCAGATGATACTTATTCTGTTTTGTATGTTTTTATAATAAGTATCATTCGAATAGATGCACATTGTCCATAGAGATCGAGATGGTTCCTGATGAGGAATAATAATAATAGTATCTATAAATATTTCTAGAAGTTCAAAACTGCTTATCACCAGTTTAAATATATTCAATAAAACGTGTTTCCTAAACTGCTAGTAGTGCTTACTGAGTTAGAACAATAGTATCTATATTTGTTAATTAAAATAAATATCTTGTGTAAAAAAGTTAATTTATTAATTACATTCCTTTATATGTGGTATTTAATATTTGTGATGGAAATTTTAAAAGGCATAACAAAAACTTAAATAATCACAAAATAATAATTTTTCATTAAAAAAAATACATTCTGCAATAATCCATTTCAATTTTGATTAAAACAAAAAAAAATTTTTTAAGACGAGACTTGAGCCCACAACCTTCCGATCATCTCTTACAGTAATCAAACGGTGAACGCAATGCGCTACAGCAATACTTATTAAAATGCTAATATCAATCGGTATATAAAGAACATAGAAAACTTTTAACCTCTTTTTCCAGGAATGCTTGAGAGTTGCGTCGTATTACTTTACCATGGGTTTGTGGGAGGGTAGTACTACAACATATATAAAAATCGGCAAAATTGGAGGGGGCCACGTTTGGCACTCCCCTTGTTAGTTTCTTTAATTTTATTTCAGTTTTTTTTTCTTTCATGTTTTGCATTTTAAGATGACTTAAAATATTAGCATTTATTAAAGTAATAGGCATACAAATAGACTTCTGATTAATTGGAGTAGTTGAAAAATGAATTTCTCCAGATAATCTGCAAAGTATACAAAAAAAAAAAATAGACTTCTGATTAATTGGAGTAGTTGAAAAATGAATTTCTCCAGATAATCTGCAAACTTTACAAAAAATTGGAACATATGAATAATGTATGTTAATAAATAAATAAATTGTGTTTATGTATATATTGAAATGTTCTATTATTTATTGAAAAGATAAGAAATTTATTTGCAGCACAGGGTTTCTTATGCCAAAGCTAAATGATATATCATCACTTTGTGTATTTTATAAAAATACCTTATTAGCTCTAGTATAAGAAAAAATCAATAATAAAATAGATGTAGATGTTTAAGTACAAAATAATAAAGATTAATTTACATGATATTTTTTTCCCAAAAGTCCACCATCTTGTTTTCAGTTCTAACATGATTAATTGCTGTCAACATTTACTAAACATTTTGTACCAAATCATTTCAATTTTTCACATACTATATTATAAAATGAAATTTTAAACTGTGATTAATATTTAAAATTGGTTTTGTTTTAATAAATTACAAAATATATTTTCCTGGACAGATTCATAACAGATAGTAACAAATAAAGAGCACTAATGGCAGTAGGGACTTCAAAACTCTATTTATTTCAAAATTAACGAAGTACTTTTGGTCTAACAACTAGACCATCATCAGTGTATACAATCTTTTTTTCAAATACAAAAGATTGTATATGCTGATGATGGTCTAGTTGTTAGACTGAAAGTACTTTGTTAATTTTGAAATAGAGTTTTGAAATCACTACTGCCATTAGTCCTCTTTATTTGTTACTGTCTTAGTGTTTTAGGCAGTTTATATTTTTTGTTTTATCTATAACAGATAGTTTATACCACACTCAAATAGGCTAAGATAACTGCTTACTCTTATTGTAATCAAGTTCTAAGTTCTAATAAAGCACAATCAGCAGTTTAAGATAAAGGAATTACATTTTAATAAATTGATTAATAATTTGATTTCTTTTAATAAGCATAAAAACATTTTCAGTACATAGGTTACCATCGTCAGTTATTTGTGATTGTAATTTATTAGAACTTAGAGATAGTTTATACATAGCATAAAATTTCTATTGGTCATATAATGAGTAATGCTATTTTTGATAGATTATTATTAATGATAAATAAAAAATTTAACTACTATCTACAAGAAAAAGAAAAATATAGTGACAAATTGTAAAGTCAGATATTGATCTGCACTTTCACCAATCATGTTGAAACCAAGTGCATTTCTGTTATCTGTTGCGGCAAAATTTTTTAATGCATTTTGATTTTGATTCCTTATCTATTAAATTTGCTATTCAAATAATGCTTCTGAGGAGATTCAAAATAATAGAAAATTTTTTTCTAAAATTTCTGACACTTGGTAGTAGCTACATTTTGTAATCATATAAATTTTATTACAAAATTTACATTAATTTTTTTTATTAATTTCGTTTATAAATCTTAAATCATATAAGGGAATATAAATATGGTAATTAAATAGACTATTAAATATTATTACTTCGTTTAATTGGGACAAAATGGCTTGGCCCGACGTGTCCCAATTAAGCGGAGTCCACTGTATATTTCTTTATAGATTTAGAATATTTAGGCTCAAATGCAGAATATGTGAAATAACACATGTTGCAAAGAAGACAATAGGGATGATAATTACAAACTAAACTTTTAAAAAACAAAATCAATAATTGCAGTTAAGTCTATAAAATCAGGATAAATATTTATTAAAAAACGTTTTTGATCTTCAAACAAAATCCTCATCAGGTTTAAGTTCTTAGAATACAAAAATTTTAAATGCAGTCATTTGTATATTCGATTACATATATACAATGTCTTGCAATGTAAAACAAAAATAATTATATAAATTTTTGTTAATTAAATAAGAACATTATAAAAACTAGAATACATAAAATCAATAAATAATAATTAAAGATTTTTTTACAATAGAAAATCATTTAATTAAATCATATAGTATTTATACCAAATAAGCATAATAATAATTATACAGGGTAGAAGAAGTCTGTACCCCTCCATATAACTTGATAACTATCATAGATTTCAAAAATCTGTTAATGCCAACAAATAGGAAGTCATGGATGGGCTATCTGATGGTGACCTTGAAATAAGCTGATTATGCAAATGAGGACAGTTGCAAATCCTATCTCATAAATCCAAACAGCTAGGAAAAAATTTCCAATTACTAACTTGTTCAGTATTCAATTCTGAGCACAATAAAAACTTCATCAAATAATATTTAAACTAGCACTCAGACAGGAAAAATAATGATTTATTAAGCATAAACTGTAGTAGCACTTTTGATTATGTACAATCCTCTATTATTGTTCCATAGAACACCACGTTCCACAGTTTAAAACTTGGTATAAAATCAATAATACACTGTCTATCTACATCCAAATAATACTTAAACTAGCACTCAGACAGGAGAAATGATGATTTATTAAGCATAAACTGTAGTAGCACTTTTGATTATGTACAATTCTCTTCAGCTACAAAAGAACGAATCACAGAAATTATTGTTCCATAGAACACCATGTTTTACAGTTTAAACTCGGTATTACAATAACTTAACAGAAATTGGTATAAATTGTATATAAAATTAAAATACAACCGAAAATAATTAAATAACAGCCACTCAAAGTTACCGAAATAAACATTTACAATATTAAGCAGATAATATTAACAAATATTCAATAACAACATAAAAGATAAGTTAAAAAATTTTAAAAATTATTCCGTGTTGCCGCACCACTTCCATGCATTACTTATAGTAGTGAGATCAATCTTATTAATCGGTTTGTTTCTCGTGTTACGCTTGGTATAGATTGTTAGAGCCTCAGCGAACTTCCCCCGGCTGGGATCTTGCTCCTTCAGTAGTAGTTTAGCATCATTCCATTTAATTTCAGTCCGAAATGAGAGCCCTCTGTGCCAGAGCAGTAGTGGAAGCATTAGATTAAATATCCCTCATGTGCTCAGGAATACGTTTTTTTAGGGAGCGAGACGTGTATCCAATATAATTGTTATTACTGCCTTTATCATTATCATGAAGAGGGATTTGATAAACACCAGGAAAGCAAAACTGACTAAGCTTATCCTTGTCGTTCCTCAACAAATTAAATAAAGTGTTTCTTCTGTTAAAAACTATTCTTTGGCCTGAGAGCCTCTCCAGTTTCCTTTTAAACCTCATAGTAATTCTATTAATATCCAAAGTATACGTTTTTATATCTTGGTCATCATATACTTTGGATATTACTTTTGGATATGTGTACTTTGGATATTAATAGAATTACTATGAGGTTTAAAAGGAAACTGGAGAGGCTCTCAGGCCAAGAATAGTTTTTAACAGAAGAAACACTTTATTTAATTTGTTGAGGAACGACAAGGATAAGCTTAGTCAGTTTTGCTTTCCTGGTGTTTATCAAATCCCTCTTCATGATAATGATAAAGGCAGTAATAACAATTATATTGGATACACGTCTCGCTCCCTAAAAAAACGTATTCCTGAGCACATGAGGGATATTCAATCTAATGCTTTTACTACCGCTCTGGCACAGAGGGTCTCATTTCGGATGTTGAAATTAAATGGAATGATGCTAAACTACTACTGAAGGAGCAAGATCCCAGCCGGGGGAAGTTCACTGAGGCTCTGACAATCTATACCAAGCGCAACATGAGAAACAAACCGATTAATAAGATTGATCTCACTACTATAAGTAATGTGGAAGTGGTGCGGCAACAAGGAATAATTTTTTAAATTTTTTAACTTTAATCTTTTATGTTATTATTGAATATTTGTTAATATTATCTGCTTAATATTGTAAATGTTTATTTCAGTAACTTTGAGTGGCTGTTATTTAATTAATTTTGATTGTATTTTAATTTTATATACAATTTATACTAATTTCTGTTAAGTTATTGTAATACCAAGTTTTAAACTGTGGAACATGGTGTTCTATGGAACAATAATTTCTGTGATTCGTTCTTTTGTAGCTGAAGAGGACTGTACATAATCGAAAGTGCTACTACAGTTTATGCTTAATAAATCATTATTTTTCCTGTCTCAGTGCTAGTTTAAGTATTATTTGGATGTAGATAGACAGTGTATTATTGATTTTTCTAGTTTTTTGTAAAACTTTATCAATTCTTTGAAATGTCCAAGATCAGTTTGCCCACAAACAGCAATTAATGAGATGACAACAACTTTCATTCTTGCAAAATAACAGTAGAGAATAACAGTAGTTAAGACTGTATCATTACTGTTTATGCAGAAATTTCTACTGACACTCTATATAACCATTCTCAACCTGCGGCATTCCAAGTTTTACATGCAGCACGGAACGCACAGTCATGAATTTAATGAAAGCACCGAATTTTTCTCCCACATGCAAAAATATAAAAATAAAAATTCTGATATTAAAAATTTTTTTTAAAACCTAGAAAAAAATTGAATTTTCCTAATTTGCTAGGTCCTTCCTGATGCATTCATAAAATTTTTTATCACGTGACACCAACCTGTTGCAGACTGCTGATATAACATATTGTGGCTCGCTTAATGTAGCAAACAAATGTATGTGGCCTGGAGAAAAAAGGTTGATAAAACCGCTACTCTATAGGCTATGAGGAACTCCATCCAACATCATGCTTAATTGTACTTGGGTGCTGGTGGAAGACATTTTGAGCACATCCTTGATTAATTTTTGTTTGTTGATTAGGCTCTGTATTTTAAATTCATTAATTTGGGGAGTTATGTTTTGGTGTTGGTTTGCTACTTACAGTCAGAAAGAAGTGTCAACCCTTTGTGTTTAAAAATGCTTTCGTTCATTTTTGAATGAACTATTTATCCAATTTTGATGAAATTTTTTTATTGTATTCATAACTGAATGCTGAACAAGTTTGTAATTGGAAATTTTCCCCTATCTTTTACAATTTATGAGATAGGATTTGCAACTGTTCTCATTTGCATAATCAGCTCTTTGAAGGTCACCATCAGGTAGCCCACCCATGACCTAATATTAGTTGGCATTAACAAATTTTTGAAATCTATGATAGATTTCTTTCTCTGTGCTATTATTAATGATTCTTCTACGAGTTAATTTTTGTTGTTTGAGCAAGTTTTATGACTTTGCTTCATTCCACAAAATTTGCAAGTTTTATTTGTAGAACCTCTTAGCTAGGACAGTAGAGAGATTGTCATTTGTTATATCATGCTGGTGTTCTTTAATTCTTAACAATGAGTTCCTAGATGTTATGCCTATATATATTCTTCTTGTTGATTTAGTATTATATTACAAATAGGTATAACATAAATTCCAGAATCCTGTTGTTTATCATATGGTTCTTTATCATTTTGAAATCTTGTAAACACGATAGAATTTCTTCTAGCTACTAAGGTCATGTGTAACTTTTTTGCTATAGATTTAATTGATGCAAGCTTAGCCTCTTCATATGGTATACTTAAATATCTCCTGTTTACAGATGTTAGACATTCATCTATGTTTTGCAAATGATTTTTTGCATTAAAATTATTCTGGATCTTATTATAAATATTTAATGTAGGCCAATTGTTGAAGACATCAGATCATCAATTATTAATTTAGAAACTAAGATAGCTGAATGGTGTATCTCCAAGCTAGAGGGTTATGAATACACAGTGGACTCTGCTATAAATGTATTCTAGAAACTTATGACTTCTTAAACATCCACTAAGAAAACACTTGCTGTATTATACTATGAAAAGCTATATCCATCTTTATTACTACTGCTTACATGTCTTGCCTTATATAGGTTTTTAATAGAAAATCTTCCAGGATCTCAAGAAAGAGCTGATATACTATGAGACAGGGCTGCCGAGGAGGGGGTGACATCTGAAACTTTTGTCACAGGCCCAGCATCGAAAAAGGCCCAACTGTCAAGCCTCGACGTATCACATAATGTGTCCGATAATTCACAAGCTGCTATAAGAGTGCACTGTCTACCACCCAAAGCAGTTGTGCCAAAATAAACTAAATTATATATAACAGTATTTTGATAAATAAAGGTTTTAAAATTTTTATTCATCCTTCATCAAAGGTTTTTAAATTTTTTTGGCATCATCTCAGATGAGGAAATAAAAATTAAAAAATTCTCTTTTTAGTTAATGTTTGTATTTTGTATGATATGTTATGTATTGAATTTTGAATTCATTGTACATTTTTTTAAATAAATGCTTAACGTTTTATATAACCTTATTTATTAAACCAAAGTGATGTACTTTTTTAAATGGGGCATGGACGACAGACTTATCATGGGCCCGAAAATTTCTCTCGGCTGCCCTGCTATGACATAAAGTAAATTTATTATGCTATCATTCTTATTTTGTTTTTAGTAGTAAATTCTATCAACAAACACATGGAGTACCAATAGGTGGCCCAATGGCTGGGGTCATGGCAGAAATAGTGTTAGCTAAGGTCTGTTGAAAAGAATGTACTCGTAAATTATAAACAGCATTTTAAATTCTTTATGAGATATGTACATGACATATTGGTACCCTGGGCAAATAAAGACAAAACTCAAAAGCTAATTGAGTCCCTTAGTGTGCAGAGCATGGACTAAAACTTGTATTAGATCAGAAGCCAGCAAGAAGTTCACTTTCTAGATTTGCAAATCCAAACAGAAAATGGCACTTATGTAACATCTGTGTATAGAAAGCCATCATACATCACCAATATAATTCCAGCCTGGTCAAATGACCCAATAACGTATAAGAAAACATTCTTTCAAGCATACTTTAAAAGATTATTTTTTTGGACTCAGCACCTCCAAATTAGGGGGTGCACTATAAAGGTGGGCAAATTTTCGACTCTGGAAATATGATACAGCACCACCTGCGAATTCTGGGTACATGTAACATAATAATGGATGCCATTTTACGATTCCCTCTTGGATTTCCTACACAAGTTTGAAGGTGTTTTTGTCATTATATACAGTATTATTCGATTAAATCACATGATTATATTTCTGCTCATTTATATGAGTGGGTAATTTCTAGTTTAAATAATTATATTAGTTATATTTAATATATTCCAATAGAATAAAATATAGATTTTCCCCAACTTACGATGGCATTGTGTTAATCCCATCATAAGTCAAAAATATTTATTGAATGTTTCTTTGGCAGAATTTCTTAGGGGAAAAAAATTTCCATCATTTCCAAATCTCAGCAAAAATGATAAAACAATCAGGAGCAAAAACATTCAACAGAAATTTTGCTGCAAAAAAAAAAAAGGAAGTAGAATACTGATCAGTGCACTCAATACAAATTTGATATTCAAAATCAGTTGTAAAATGATCTTGTATTTTCTAAATGATCAGAACTATCAGAAAAAGGACAAAATGTTGGCCAGAAATATCTATATATAAATTGCTAAATTTCTATTTAATATTAATGATATGTACAGTAATGGCCACAATGTTTACTTGTTAAAAAAGATCAGTCTATACATTTTCTGTTGTATTTATGAAATGGCCAATAAATTATTTTTTATGTATTTAAATATGAACATTCATTACATCCACATATTTTTTAATAAAAAAATTAAAAAAAAAAAAATTTTTTTAAAAAAAAAAATTTTTTTTTTTTTTTTTTTTTTTTTTTTTTTTTTTTTTTTTTTTTTTTTTTTTTTAGGAATAAATATGGCTGATACCATCGCTACTATAGGACTCACTTACAGTGCAAAGATGAAATGCCATTGCTTTATGTATCTTCAGTCATATTTGTGCAATATCTGTTACTTAAATACCTATATAAATATTAAACTATGCACAATCATATGCATTCACATATTGTTAATAAAAAAAATTGAGACTGATGATGATCTAAATTTATTAGCCAAATTATAGCCCTTGAAATTTTAACGGTAACTTTTAATGATTAGAAAGCACCATCTCGTAATTAGAATAATTACAAGATGGCGCTAAAATTAGTTTAAATTCTTTCTAATCATTAAAAGTTACCGTTAAAATTTCAAGGGCAATAATTTGGCTAGTAAATTTAGATTATTTGGAATAAGTTCCCTTGATGTTTGTATTATATAAAGTTTAAAGCTTAAGACTGAGACTGATAAATTTTTTCAGGAGAATAAGGCTGAACTGAATGGTGTAGTCTAAAAAGAGGTTCAGAAAGAGTAAAGATTTTTTGTCTACAACATAAACAGTTATTGGAACTGATGTTATCAGGGCTGGGGAGCTGGAGCTGGAGTCAGAGCCTGGAGCCATGGAGCCAGGAAGTTTTGGAGTAGTTGGAGCCAGAGCCATAGCAGGAGCAATTAAAATCTCTGCCTGGCTCAGCTCCTAACCATCTACCATATATACTCGAATATAAGCCAACCCCCCGACTTTAGAGTTTGAAAATCAGTAAAAATGTGCAACCTGTGTATATGCCTATCCCGACTTTAGCACTTAAAATTCGATAAAAATTTGAGTCAACAAATTATACGTGATCTTTGATTTTTAGTTACCGATATATTAATGCCATTTGCCAAAATCAATGATTTTATTGAAACTTTAAATATATACATATAAAATAAATTATTATAATACAAACATGATGATGTGATAGTAAGATAAGTGATGTTTCATGGTAGTGGTCATACCAAAGAAACTTTTATAGAGCTGGAGCTAAAGCCTCAGTTTTAAAACAATGGTTTTCGAACTTTCAAAATAACTGCCTTTCTTCTCATATATAATCAACTTTATTCACTGCTATTAGTGCTATTAGTTTCTTATTGATTTAAAACAATGACTTCGGAGCCACAGCTGGAATATACAGGGTGCGTCAGCTAAATCCGGACAAATTTCAAATTGAATTTCCCGCCATATTTGACGTCAGCGCTACGATGCTGCTGACGTTTTAGTAAGCCAGACAGATGATGCGTTTGAGGATAAGTACAAAATAGCTGATCAGTTAAGATCGAGTGCAGAATATAATCGGA
>AYEL01089837.1:0-15698 GCA_000484575.1 Olivierus martensii | reverse complement strand
GAGTTAGCATCAACACCAACCAATAAATCAAAATGATTCAAATGACAAAATTCCACCAAAGACCCAAATTCAGGCGTTGGCGGAAGTTCATCACTATCATAAGGGAAATAAGCAGAGGAAATAATAAGTTCCTTACCGGTATCCCCCTTCATCAATCTTCACCCGAACAGCTGTAAGGTCCCTAGAACAAAAATCCCAAACAGGTGAAACATGTACGTTATTTTTAACAAATACACAGGTCCGGGGACCACTATCAGAAGTACAAGAAGTAAAAGAAAACAACTTACCTTCTTTACAGTGAAGCCCCCGTATACGGCCCTTATAGTGCCATGGCTGTTGTATAAGAGCAAGGTCATAGTAGCCCCCACGAGCAGCCGAACCAAAAATGCAGAGGCAGCTCGGGAGTGCTGGAGGTTGATTTGAATCAACCTCAGGCCCATGACATTACAGGTACCTAGGGTGGGCAGAGTTCCATGCCCACCCCCGTTGACTGGGTGTCGGAAGGACCAGTGGTACTCCCGGAAGCCCGATCCTTATCAGGGAGCCCGACCAGTTCATGTCCCTTTTCAGGAGCAATCACCGAAGCTATCGGTCTCCCAGACTTGGAGTTAGTATCCGAAAGCACCTTAAAGGTACCCTGATCGACCCCAGAAAAAGCCTTAAAATTGGCTGCCTTGATGGCCTTTGCTGAAGCAAGATCGACCAACAGGATAAAACGCTGCCCTTTTGCGTCCCGACTACGACCCAAGACTCTCCAGTGCTCAATCTTGAACCCCGGATTGAAAACCTGGAGTTAAGTAAAAAGTTGGCGCACGTCCTGCGTACGCGGACTACGACCCAAGACTCTCCAGTGCTCAATCTTGAACCCCGGATTGAAAACCTGGAGTCAAGTAAAAAGTTGGCGCACCTCCTGCGTACGCGTCTGCAGTGTGATAGCCATCTTCACAGGCTTGGGCAGGTTCTTCGCCGGAATAACCCGTAAACGAACTCCCTGTCCAAGAATACACCCGTCCAAGAGCTGAGTAAGCCACTGACAGGTGAACTCATTTATACAAGTATAAATGAGTGCACCATTGTCTAAGGTGTACCCTTTGAGTAGTGGCAAGGTCTCCCCAGAAGGAATTTCATCTACGCCACGCAGGATCTTATCTAGAATAAGATCTACATCAGCAGTCACCATCTTGGAGTCCGGAAAACCCTCCTTGATGATGGCTACCCGAAAAGAAGCTAAAGCTTCCATATAAGTTCCAGGTCGTGAGCCCTGGGATCGTTTAGAAGGTCTCACCTCCTCAGAAGAGGGGGTGGACAGTTGAGATCTGTTCCTCTTGCTAGCACCATATAATTAGGGTAAGAAGTATGTATGGATACAGGCACAAGTTTATATTAAACATTTTTAATAAGATCCAGAATAACTTTAATGCACAAAATCATTCACAAAACATACATGAATGTCTAACATCTGTAAACAGCAGATATTTAAGTATACCATATGAAGGGGCTAAGCTTGCACCAATTAAATCTACAGCAAGAAAGTTACACATGGCCTTAGTAGCTAGAAAAAATTCTATTGTGTTTACAAGATTTCAAAATGATAAAGAACTATATGATAAACAACACGATTCTGGAATTTATGTTATAACTATTTATAACATAATACTAAATCAACAAGAAGAATATATATAGGCATAACATCTAGGAACTCATTGTTAAGAATTAAAGAACACCAGCATGATATAACAAATGACAATCTCTCTACTGTCCTAGCTAAGAGGTTCTACAAATAAAACTTGCAAATTTTGTGGAATGAAGCAAAGTCATAAAACTTGCTCAAACAACAAAAATTAACTCGTAGAAGAATCATTAATAATAGCACAGAGAAAGAAATTTGCAATAGTTATTAACAATCAACCAAGCATGTTCATTTCTAAGTTATGGAAATACAGCATAGATTATAATATAATTGAAGCCACTTATTAGAATCACTTTGGGACCAATCTATTTTGATAACAATAACCAGAATCACTTTGGGACTGATCTATTTTGATAACAATAACCAATTGATAACATTAAGCATACATGTCAAAAAATTACAATTTTCGATTATTTATTATACATTATAAACTGTACTTATGCGATTATATATACTGTAATCTCAATTCAAAGTTTTTGTTGGGACTCTTGAAAAAACTATGGATATGGATATGAAAAATGATTGATGCAGGTAATCAAAATAAGAAACATATAACTGCTATCTTCAATATAAATAGTATACATAGTACTTGGTTTATTTTCTACGACTGATGCAGGGATATATAAAATGAAAATTGGATTAAAAGATAACACTAATATTAATAATAATAATAATAATAATAATAATAATAATAACTCCTCTTGAATCCTGCTAAGCTGCATCAAAGTGGCAGAAGGGTATACATGGGCAGAATAGACGATGCAAGTCAGAAATTTTATTTCTTGTAGGTCACCCTGGGCTAAAAGGCTATACCACTATGCTCAACTAAATGCTAGCAGGTGTCCCCACTCTCGGTGGTGTTTTTCTAGTATGCAATGATACAAAGCAGAAAATGAAAGCACACCGGCTCGGATGTCGCCCGGGTTAATAAGGTCCGTGTCTATGAGTTAGGCAGAGGTTCACATTTGGAAAGTTTACTCTAGTCTCCCTTGGCCACTGGTGGCAAAAGCAGCACCAACTCAAATCCCAAAGCAGTATCAACCAACCCAATACTGCAATACGAATACCCACAGTAGGAAACGGGACACCACATCAGAGCCCAACCAGCCAAAGTGCTTCCCGGGAAATTCAGCCAGAGACCACCAAGGCTGGAAAACCTCGCCAACATATGAAATGGACAACATACATTAACGAATTCATCATGCGTACATACTACACAATTACAAAATTAGAAACCAACATTACAGGGTACAGAAGGGAACTCTATGACAAATTCACAAGCAGATACCCAAACATCACAGTTACAGAATTGCTTTATTATAGTTTCAATAAAGCATTTATTAACACTTTTGTAAGTGTTTTGAGTCTAATAAATTTATATTTTTTTTTGTTATTTAACTTGTTTGAGAATTTATTCCAATTATTAGTATAAGTTTCTAACATTGTTTTGTTTGTTCTAGTTCTAACACTTAATCGGTACTTCTAATTGTAAGTTCCGATTTCCTGTTTCGTTTCATTGTTAGACGTTATGTGTTGTTAGATTGTTTTGTAGTTGATTATAGTTAAGTTGGAACTTAGAAAAGACCTGAGCTCAGGCCGAACTCTGGATTGCAGAATCGTTAGACTGTTAGGAATTGTTTAGAATTAATAGTATTGACGGTCGTTCAAATTCGAGACTTTGCAAGATGGGCACAAACACAAAACACTACTTAAAACCTGCCTAGCAAAAATGACTCGAAAAACAAACAAAATCAGAACAGAACTAGGTAGCCTCACCCAATACACAAAAAACAACACTTCTGCAAAACTCATGAAATCTATTAGAAAGATTTTCAGAAAACTAAAAACACACCTGCCAAGAAAACCACAATACACACATTAATTCTTTAATGTGTGTATTGCAACACACACATTAATTCTTTAATGTGTGTGTTGCAGTTTTCATGAACAGAAACTTGCAGCAAAATCACAACGCCTGAAACGATACAAAACCAGCCTAGCATGTAAACTAGACAACATGCTATTCACAAACAATGAAAAGACATTCTACAGAAACAAACACTAAGGAGCCTAAACAAACACAAAACAGAAATACCAACACAACAATCACTTACTAGCTTCTGGTCTGTCCTATGGGCAGTGACAATCACTCACAACCAGAGAGCCAGCTGGATCGCAGAAGAAGAGACACGTACATTAGACATACTAGAAATGCCCTATACCACCATTACTACTGAAGAACTCTCAAACACAATTAGATACACTCACAATTGGAAAGTCCTTGGTGTAGATGGCATCCAGAATTTTTGGTACAAACATTTTACCTTTCTTCATGACTTACTGGCCAAACATCTCACACATCTCATTCATGAACCAAAAGACACACATTTCTTTCTTACACATAGCATCACTTTCATGAAACCCAAGAGCACAAACACTGGAAACCTATCACAATACAGACCAATCACATATTTACCAACACTATGCAAAATTTTAACCTCATGTATCACCAACAAAATATATGCACATATTAAAGAAAACACCCTTCATACAGAACAACAGAAAGGCTGCCGTAGAAGTTATATGGGGTGCAAAGAGCAGCTGAATATTGACACAAATATACTAAAACAACACAGACCGTAGAAGTTATATGGGGTGCAAAGAGCAGCTGAATATTGACACAAATATACTAAAACAAGTACAGAGACAACACAGACACTTACACGCAATTTACATAGATTACAAAAAGGCATTCGACAGCATACCACATTCATGGCTCATACAGACTTTGCAACTCTATAAAATTAATACCAAATACATTACATTCTTACAAAACATAATGCAACACTGGAGAACAACCCTGCACATCATCATAAATAACAATCATGTAGCCACTGAACCCATACACATTAGACGTAGTAGTTTCCCAGGGCGATTCAAGCCATAGAACCCATACACATTAGACGTGGTATTTTCCAGGGCAATTCACTCTCCCACTTTGGTTCTGCCTCACCCTAAATCCATTCTCCAACAAACTGAATACATCGAAATGTGGCTACAACATTAGACAAAACTGAACAACACACTACACACACATCTCTTTTACATGGACAAAATTAAACTGTACGCCTCAACACAAACACAATTACAACAGCTGTTACAAATCACGCACACATTTTCAAAAGACATATGCTTGGAGTTTGGCCTTGACAAATTCAAAACACCCCACACATAGAAAAGGGAGTCCTAAAAAAGCAGAGCTTTCACTCATGGAGACACTATCGAATCCATGGAAGAGGGTGAAGTGTACAAGTATTCTGGAGACACTATCGAATCCATGGAAGAGGGTGAGGTGTACAAGTATTTATGATTCCACCAAGCCAGACTCAGAAAACTAAACAAACATTGTCAAAACTATACACCAACAGATTAAATAGCGTTCTCAAAAACACATCTAAATGTAAAAAACACAGTGAAAGCCATCAACACATTCGCCACACCGATACTGACTTACTCCTTTGGAGTGAGAAATCTGCCATAGAAAGAACTACTCTCCCATGCAAGGAAGGAGGACCTGGCCTTATTGATATCCCACATTTATATGACAGACAAATCTATAATCTGAGAGAGTTCTTTCATAAAAAACAACATACATAACAACTACACAAAGCTATTGTCTTGGCAGATAGAAACATGACACAATTAAATCTTCAGAACAACACTTCATGCCAAATAGACAACACTGCACACATACAAGAAAAGAAAACATCTTGGTGTATTAAGGAACTCCATGGCAGACACCCACATGACCTTCAGAAACATTTTATAGACACCAAAATGTCAAACAGCTGGTTAGTCAGGGGGATCTATTTACCGAAACAGAAGGGTTTATAATAGCAATACAAAAACAGGTAATAAACACAAAAAAACTACAGAAAATGCATACTGAAAGACAATACATTAACAAACAACATATGTAGGAAATTTTTACATAGCAACCAAAATGATTCAACACATTACAAAAAATTTTTCAAAAACTTAAAACTGCTTATTATCAGTTCCAATAAAGTTCATATCAGTACAGCACAAACAGCAGTGAATAAAAAATAAAAAAAAATGTCTTTTACATTAATTTCAAAAATTAATTATGAGGTTTTGAATGGTATTAAATTCTGATATGTTAATTTCTTAATTTATTAAATTAAGTTAATTTTGACATCGTGAATGTAACTTAAGTCTATGTGCATGTTTGTTCCGCCTGTCCCAGCATTCATCGATACATTCCCCTTCCCAGTTTTGCTAGTTTTGAACTGGTGTGTAATTGTCAGTTAGCAGAACAGCAATAAGAATACCTTTGTATGTACATTACCATTTTTTTAAGTAATCAGTGTATTCACTTAGTGTGTTAAAATTAGTAATTATACTTTGTATTTTGTTGAAGTGTATGTTTTTGCATTGAAGTGTAAGAATTACAGTGTTATGTTTTTTATTTACAGTTCATGTGAGTAATAAATCATAATTCATTGTACTATAAGTTGATATGAGTACATACAGTATTCATGCTGATATACTATTTTTTATTTTATATTATAAAATAAACAATTGGGTCGCAGTATGATTTCAAAAAAATATGTTGGGTCATGCGTCAAAAAGGTTGAGAACCACTGCTCTATACAATACTAAAATAGTATCTTATACTGTTAAATAGTTATATTAAAGAATAAGCATATGATTCAAATGATAAAGCAGTCACTTATCATCTGGGAGGATTTGGATTCAATTCAGGTTTTTACATTTTCAATTTTTCAGGAAAAGTCCAGATCTGGGCCCAGCTCATTATTGAAACTAACTTAATAAGTTTATAAAACAAACATACATATAATAAATTATGAAATTTGGAAAAAATGCTTGTACCTCTACATTATAGCTTTATCTATTACAGTCAGTATATTTTTATTTTTTAGTCAGGGAATCTTTACATTAATATGGATCTATATATGTCAGCTCTACCTAAGTTAGGGACTGCTTGCATATAAAATGATTGAAATAAACTGCATTAGTCAAATAAAATCAAATTCAAAACTCTAGTCAAAGAACATTAAAAACTATACAAACAAATTCAATTTCCTTTGACATAAATTGAATAAATCAATATTCCTATTGATACCAAATATGCTTCTGTATAATAATTAACACACTGATGCCAGTGTATCAAAACATCTCAATGTTGATAGCACATCTGATATCAGTCCATCAAGACATTTCAATACTGACATTTTTTTTAATAAATAATTTCTTGCATTATTTATATTCAAAAAAATTTTCATTTTGACAGTATTTGGAATAAAATTTTGCATTTCAAAAATACACTCATTTGGAATAGATTCATTTTTGCTCTTTTTTTCGTATTTTCTTTAAGCATTGATTTTTATTAAATATTTTATTTGTAGACTTTTATGATTTATTTATTTTTATTTGAAATGTTTATCCAAATGATGGATTGAAACATGATAACTACAGTATGTCTATATTATTTCCAAAACATGTATTTGACCTCTATCAAATATGTCTTAATATAAATATTACAGTGTTAGCTTTTCCAATTTGCATATCAATGCTTTATTGCATTATTTGTTCTTTCTGTCAAATGAAGATTATTTTATTTCATTTATATCCAGAAATAAACTGAGTAAAATGAATTATTATAAAATACAATTTCATATAAAAGAATAAACAAAATAATATGTTGATTTCTTTACTAAAATGTTATCAGTAGTAGTGATGTCATAAAATCCGAAATAAACATACAGAACTTTATAAATAAAAATAAAAACTAACTTGTTTTTTCTCAAACACCAAGATTTAAAATTGTTCAAAAAATCAGCCCTATATGCAAGTTATTAGATAGATTTATTTACTGCATAACGTTTTCGGACTATTTTTAGTCCCTCCTTCAGTGCTACAGTCTATCTGCTACATTCTTTTTACAGAACAGAATAATACTTTAAATTTAATTCTTTTACGTTATCTTCCTATCGTTCTTTAGAACTCTCTCAAAAATTTTTTTAAACTTTAAATTTTTAAATACATTCTTAAATTTTAAAAAACATATAAGTCAAAACTAAAAGAATAATAAGTTACATATAACAATCCACTATACATATTAAGTTATTATAATTATACTTCACATACTCCACAATATAATAAAGTCATCTATAAACTAACATATATACAACCTATTGTCTTATTATCTTATTGTTCTCTATAGACAACACAACACCTACAAATACAGTACATATGGCTCCTGTCCATCTATATTATATTCTAAGCCAAGTTCTTTTTAAAGTTTCTTTTTTACCTGGTATATTCCACGCACCATTTCCACGACATTGGTAACATTATCGGGCAATTGGTATTGATTTCTTGTTTTATTGCTCTCTTTAGGACTTTGAAGACAAAGTCCTAAAGAGAGCAATAAAACAAGGAAGCAAAAATATGGTGAATAAGAGAGAACAAAACTTGTTCGGTAAGCTCCGGAACAATAAAGATCCAGTAGAAAAATCCAAGAAGGCAGGGATATATGAAATACCGATATATAATAAAGATGAAGAAGAAATGCAATATTATATAGGCAGTACCAAGAGAGGATTGAATATAAGAATTAAAGAACATAAAGAAGATATCAGACTAGGGAGGTTTAACACGGCCCTTGCTATGAAAGCGTATGAGAATGATATAGATATACAATGGGACAAAGCTAAAGTAGTGAGGACAATACGAGGCCAGAAAGGGCTACCTATAATGGAGAGCATAGAAATTGAGAAAAGGAGGAAAGAACAGACTCTAATCAATACCAATTGCCCGATAATGTTACCAATGTCGTGGAAATGGTGCGTGGAATATACCAGGTAAAAAAGAAACTTTAAAAAGAACTTGGCTTAGAATATAATATAGATGGACAGGAGCCATATGTACTGTATTTGTAGGTGTTGTGTTGTCTATAGAGAACAATAAGATAATAAGACAATAGGTTGTATATATGTTAGTTTATAGATGACTTTATTATATTGTGGAGTATGTGAAGTATAATTATAATAACTTAATATGTATAGTGGATTGTTATATGTAACTTATTATTCTTTTAGTTTTGACTTATATGTTTTTTAAAATTTAAGAATGTGTTTAAAAATTTAAAGTTTAAAAAAATTTTTGTGAGAGTTCTAAAGAACGATAGGAAGATAATGTAAAAGAATTAAATTTAAAGTATTGTTCTGTTCTGTAAAAAGAATGTAGCAGATAGACTGTAGCACTGAAGAGGGACTAAAAATAGTCCGAAAATGTTATGCAGTAAATAAATTTGTCTAACAACTTGCATATAGAGCTGATTTTTTGAACAATTTTAAATCTTGGTGTTAAACATACAGAAATTTCCAAGTTCAAATATATAGAAACTTTACAAAAATATCATAAAAAGAACTATACAGATAAATATAAAATGACAAGCACTAAGTTTCAAGTAGAAAAAATAAATTTATTTTTCCACTTGAAACTTAGTGCTTGTCATTTTATATTTATTTATACTATAAGTAGAAGATTATATGCAATATTTTAATTAATATTGTGTCAGTGAACTATACAGTTCTAAATAATCAAAAAAAATATATTCTATTTGTTTATTTTTTATATTAATAAATTTCCCATGCAATTTGACCCAGTTCCATTTCCCAGTATAAATGACATCTTCCAGCTTAAATAATTTCTCATTGCCATCTTTCAACAATAACAAAATAAAAACGAAGAAAATTGCTAGAATTATTATTACAATTTTTGATGAAATAATATGAAACTGAATTCATATTAATAATTCTGATAATATATATAAATTTCAAAATATCTTTGAAAAAGTAGCATATTTTTTATACCATAATTTGTCAATTTTCCATAAAATTTACAATTTTTTTTTAACTTTTCATTTAATTAAAAATTTAAAAATGCCATTTTCAACTCATGTTCCCCAATCTCCTGATGGAATTTTTTTCAATATCAAGCATCAAAGTGATAAGCTCTAATTCAAAAGTTATAATTGAATTATTATAAATTTAAATTTCTTTTTGTTTTGGATAGTATAATTTTATAAACAATTTTTATTCTTTTTAATTAATTTTTATTCTTTGTCCTTGCTACTTAGGGTTCATGCCAACTTGAGATGTGTTAAAACATAAGGTGTAACTTCAATGTTCCTAATTAAACTATACTTGACAACAGCATTGGAAGTCATTATTGAGTCTATGGGAGTGACATATTACCAACTTTTATGACAGTATTAATGTGCATGGAACATTTGATTTCAATATAAAAGGTAACATCATCAGTAAGAAGAATATTTATTTTTATGTAACCGTGCCTCTGTGTTTTCAGTTTTCAATTTCAAATAAACACTCAATTCGTTTGATGTCTAATCGTGCAGACTTTCAAGAATGATTTAAAATTATAATTATCATACATCAATGATTACAACTCTCCACCAATTTAGAATACAGTTAGAATCGAATGGAATGTGCAAAATATCATTGCATATCTAATCATCATATACATTATAGAAACACAGATAACTTATTACATGATAAAATCATTTTAATAACATTATTTTATTTGAACCTTATAGCATATTTGTCAAAATTGTAATTATTTTATGGCAATTTTTATTGTAATATCACAAATAATTTAGTGGACTATATCATCAGCATAGTGATATAAATGAACTTTGGCTCTCCCAAATCCAATACTGACTTTACTGTCATCAAATATAATATTATTTAAAACTTCCTCAAACTTTGCCAAGATTAAAATAAATAAAAATTTTATTAAATTGTTAATTCATTTCCAATGTAAACCAATTAAATTGAATTTAGAATAATTCAGAGTAAATGTGTGCCATAATTAAAGTAATTTAATTAGGAAAAAGAATCTGATCAAATGAATCTCATATATATATATATATAATTTCTATCTCATGCTACTTTCATCTTTTATACCCAAACTACTAAACAAACTAATTAGAAAATTAGATTTCTTATAAATATGACACATCTCACATTTTTATTTACTCAGAATTATTAACACTACAAATTTTAGAATTTAATGATGTTTTATTATTCATAATATCAATCTATGCTAATATTATCATTTTAACTTTCATAAATGTGAGAAATCTACTTTATAACTGCATCATTATATATTCAGATTTTGAATTTAAAGATTATTATATATTAATTTTATTGGGGGTACCGGAAAGTGATGTCGTTCTTTTTATATTAATTTCAACGAATAAGTCGTAAAACCAACCGATTTGACAATAAAATTTTGCATACTAGACGACAAAAGACTGTTGATAATGAGGATAATTACATTATTGTTTTATAAAACTTGTTAACATTTTATTCGTTTGATTTTGATATAGGAAGGCGACATTACTTACCGGTACCCCTAATATTTATTAAAATAATAATCACAGAAAAATTTCATCTTTTATTGCATGATAAGAGAATAAATCTTTAATTTTGTAACGAAATCTTTCCTTTAGGAAACAAAATAATGATAAATTAAATCCCTGGTATCTAGTTCAAGCATACTGTTTTATTTCTATCAGGATTCTTTTATACAGTAAAATAATGGCAGCTTAAATATATAACTATTCAAAATAAAACTAAAAACCTAAAATCCTAACTGCTCTCAATGGTGTTTAAATAACTATTAAACAAATACTATGCACACACAAGCAGACCAATATTTTAAACATAATCATTTAATCAGAGTAACGTTTTCGGCTTCTACGCCATCATCAGCTCTTACAACACATAATGGAACATAATAAAAATGCCACAGTTCTAGAACCACAAATAACATTAAGAACTAAAATGCAGAAATTTAAAAAACATTTCAAAGAATTCTACATTGATTTTAAATACCAAACAGGGTCTTACAAAAATACTTATAAGAAACCACTTGCTTTACGTGTATAAGATAATTCAGAAAGTACTATCAGCAAGGAATACAGTTTATTGCCATAAAATGTTTTGGACCCTGTCACGATCCCTCCTCAGTATAAGTCTTTTATTATGATAAAAATCGAACAATAATTTAGAACAGAATACAAATAAAAATTTTTAAAAGTTTCAGTTATGTAGCATTCTAACATTTTAAAATATTTTTTAAAAATAGAATATTTTAACATTTTCATAAATACAAGTCCTAAAGGGTCTCACAAATAAGGCTAAAGTCTAATCAAATAAAGCTAATTTAAAATTACATTTATGCGTAGAAAAATATACAAACTAAACCACGTAACAGTTTCTAGAAATACAAAATTATATTTGCCACAAAATCCTCCTCAGTCGATATTATATTGGGAACCTTGTTGTAAAGCAAACTTCCAGGCTTTAGATATATCCCTTTGCCTATCATTAATCACTAACCCGTTCTTACTACCTGTAAATATCTGCAACTCCTCTGCGGCAAACAGTTCGACCACATTACTAAAAGGCTTTACTATTCTACTTTTCTCCCACTTTATCTGCTTGTTACACTCGTATACTCTTTTAGCTAGTGCAGTGTTCAAAACAGCTTTCTCAATGTCCTTTTTATGCTCCTTTATCCTATCTTTCAAATTTCTCGCCGTCGCACCAGTGTATACCTCCTCTTGGCCATTCTCAAGATAATTTATATAATTTTGTATTTCTAAAAACTGTTACGTGATTTAGTTTATATATTTTTCTACGCATAAATGTAATTTTAAATTAGTTTTATTTGATTAGACTTTACCTTATTTGTAAGACCCTGTTGGGTATTTAAAATCAATGTAGAATTCTTTGAAATGTTTTTTAAATTTTTGTATTTTAGTTCTTAATGTTATTTGTGGTTCTAGAACTGTGGCATTTTTATTATGTTCCATTATGTGTTATAAGAGCTGATGATGGCATAGAAGCCGAAAACATTACTCTGATTAAATGATTATGTTTAAAATATTGGTCTGCTTGTGTGTGCTTAGTTTAATAGTTATATAACTATTCGAAAATGTTGTTAATAGTTATATAACT
This sequence comes from Olivierus martensii, assembly GCA_000484575.1. Taxonomy (NCBI): domain Eukaryota; kingdom Metazoa; phylum Arthropoda; class Arachnida; order Scorpiones; family Buthidae; genus Olivierus; species Olivierus martensii. The sequence goes on along the minus strand of AYEL01089837.1, from coordinate 2,912 downwards.
ATTCGATAAATGTTGAAATTTAATCAATTTTATCCCAACTGATTTAAAATAGATAAATAATTAGAAATTAATTTTATTTAACAGTTAACAATATATTAAAAAATATTATTATTATTATCGTAAATTTCGATTTTTTGGCAATTATGATTATTTTGCTTCTAGATTTGTATATATGCTATAACTTATGCTTAAAATGAAAATATAGTAGTGAATTCAAAACTATTAAAAATATATTTATACATGAACTTCTTGAGTAACATTCTAATTATGAACATTCATACTTAGAAATTGTAAAATTTAGTTTCAAATTTCAGAAAATTTCAAAAATTCTTCTAGAATTTTAAATATTATGAAAGCAGAATGCTCTAACAACTAATATAATATAAAATTACACAGTTAATTAAAATATTATGGCAATATTTCAAGATAGTGATCAAAAAACTTGCTTAATAATCAGAACTTTTATTTAAAACTATGAAATAAGAAACTTCTAATTGGTCAAACTGTGAACTATATTACAAAATATAGTATATGCAAAGGTTTTAGCTGAATGCCATTTAAAAATTGTTTTCAAATTATGAACTTTCTGAGTTATCAACAAAACTAATATACAGGTATCAATTAAGTTTCTAATTTGAGAAACTTTTTGCCTGTACTTTTAAAAGTTGAAACATACTATAACAAGCACTGAGAATTTGTTAGAAAAATCAGCCAATATCTTGTTGGATTATTTGAGAAACTTTTTGCCTGTACTTTTAAAAGTTGAAACATACTATAACAAGCACTGAGAACTTGTTAGAAAAATCAGCCAATATCTTGTTGGATTATTAATAATTTCATCTATAGTGTGAAGTTTTTGTCAAGTTAATCATTTTGATATTAAATAGTGCCAAATAAACTGATAATTTATATATCATTTTTTCACTTAATAACAAAGGATTTAAGAAAAAATTAAAATATTAATTAAAAAACTATGCTAATTTTAATAATTATATGAAATAATTCAATATAATTTATATTTAATTGTATTTAAATTTGTATTTGCTGATGAGAATATAGGTTAGTTTTAGCTTAATCTTTATGAAGATGATTATACATTTTAATACTATTAATTGCATACATTATGTATAAATAAAAAATTATTATATTTTATTAAAATTTACTAATCAGAGAATTTGTATTATAGAGTTTATTGAAAATTTTTTTTTTTTGAAATTACGCTACCTTTAAATGATACATTCCTTTTTCTAGCACTTAGGTAGGATACAAAAGCTTTATTATTGCTATTATACAATAATAAAGCTTTTGTAACATTTAAGAATTTATTCTGTTAAATTCTTAAATGTTATTAAGTCTTACATATTCCATGTATGTAATATAAGTACAGCTGATGAGGGTCGAATAGACCAAAAACGTTTCTGTGACTATATAATAGCTATAATAAAACTTTTGTATCCTATCTAAGTGCTAGAAAAAAAAATGTATAGAGTTTATACAATAATTTTTTTTAATCAGATCATTTAATAATTATAGTTTGTAAATAATGCTGAAAATGACATTTAATAATGTTAATTAATAGATGAAATTAATTATGAGAACAAAAATAAATAATACCTGATCTATTATTGGTAAAATTTTTCCAAGAGTCACTGTTTGTTTTAAATCTGTTTTCAAACAGATTCTTTCAAGAGTTTTAGTCTGAATTAATGATGTCCAAAACATTTCAGAGTTTAAATCAAAATATCCATGATAGATTCTATGAAAGAAAATAAAATTTATAAAAATACATAATTTATATATTTAAATAAATATATTGAATGAATCAAAAATAAGCATACAAGAATATCTAATAAAACCTATCATTAAATTTAATATTATAGATAAAAATCAGAAGCAATAAAGAAAAAACAAAGTGCAAAAACCAAGTCAAGACCAAGCAATTTCAATTACTTAACAGCATAACTGTAATCCAATAGCATAAAGATTTTAAAGATAATTTTATTTGTAAAAACTATCAATTTCTATAAATATTATTTGAAGCTTTATAGATTAACATGACTAGGAAAAGCCATATATTTAAATATATGTAATTAATTAATTTTAATAAAGAATGATATATATTATAAAACAAACAATAATAGGAAAAATGTAAACAATACTATTAAATTTTATATAATAGTTGTAGAATTTCAACAATTAGTGTAATATTATACACAACTGCATAGAAGGATATCCATTAAACGGCAATACTATAACTATACATCTTATTAAATTTAATTTACTAGGCAATAAAGTTTTATTATTGATGCTTTTATATTTGTTATTATTGTGAAATATGTGTTATTATTGTTTTATATATGCCTACATATTCTACCAAACAAAATTTTTGCCTATTATTTAATTTCAACAAGATCTTTTTACCTTTTATCTTCTTGCCAAATTTTTTGTTTTTTTATCAATTAAAGTTCACTTTCACAGCATTTATTTAAAATTTTACCTTAGGCATTTTATTTCAATTATTAAATATCATATAAAATTGGGAAATAATTTCTTGTATACTTACTTCTGACTCGGTGTAAAATTTATTTTATAAAAACTTCTTACATAAGATCAATTAATGACAATGTATGTCTCAAAAAGAAACATAGAGATGATATATAACTGCAAGCACCTTGAATACCTATTTGATTTAATATTAATCTTTTAATGTTTTTGCAGCTGGTTGAAATTTCTTGCAAAAAATTTCCTTGTCGAATATAAGGAAGATTTTTTAATGTTAATGAATGCAAATTTTTCAACTTAGGAAGAGAAGATAAATCTTTATCAGTGATATGCAAACCAGATAAATTGCTAAAACAATAAACAAAATTATTAATGAAGAAAATAATTTAATAATTTTATTAATATTAATA
>AYEL01089833.1:0-14714 GCA_000484575.1 Olivierus martensii | reverse complement strand
TAAAAATATAATTTATATTTATATTATTGTATCTTAAAAAGGAGAGAGACTGTTCTTCTATATTATAATAATTTAATCTAAAAAAGTTATATGCTTAAAAATTAAATTTATTTTTCAAGAAAATTAATACTAACAAAGACTAGTTTAATGATACTTTAAATATAGTTATGCAGTTTTCAACTTATGTATAAATTTTTTGAACATATTAACCACATAAGTTGAGACCTACTGTATTCTAACTTTTTAGTACTTATTGGCTTATTTTTTACATATTAGATGTTTTTGATTGAATAGCATTTATTTTTTTAGATTAAAATTGGTTTTTAAGAATGACATTCTAATATATATCATTATAATAACATGTATATATATTCTAACACATCATTAAATGCATCAAAAACAAAAATTTTTTTTTCTTTAAGTGAATAAAATTATTTGGACTGCTTATGAGTGCTATAGATTGATCTGTTATCTTTTTATTAAATGCATCTTTAATTTTTAATCTAATTGAATCAAAATATTTAAGGAACATTAATATTAGAAGCATCTACATACCAAATTTGAACAAAATTGGTTGAATAGTTTGATCTGTAAAAGAATTGCAATGAAAATGCTCCTTGCTCCCTTTTTTTGAATCTATTGGGCTGAAATTTTCAGAAAACTTTAAATAACATAAAGAACATTTACATTTCAAATGTGGTTGAAATCAGTTGAATGATGTGATCTATAAAAAGGTTTCTAGAGAAGAGAATAAGTGTCTTTTATATTTTTTAATTTTAACATAATTGGGCAAAAATTTTTAGAAAACTTTAATTGAGCTAGATAATATATATATATATACTAAATTTAGTCAAAAGCAAGTTATTGTCTATAGAGGTATTTTTGGAGAAGTGTTCCTTCAATTCCCCCTTTATTTTGATTCAGTTGAATGCCTGAAATTCTTAGGGCCGATTGTTTAAACAAGTTCTAGACCTCGGCTGCAGTCTGAACACGGTTTTATAAAATTTGCATTGCATAAACAAAGCGTCTTAGCAGACGCAGCTCAGACGAGGTCTAGAAAACCGGTTTCTAAAGTATATTCTAGACCAGCCACTAGCTAGGTTTAGAATCTAGACTGCATCTTCTTGCACATGTGTTAAATTTTTATAGTTTGTAGAATTCTTCATATTTAATTTGAATTATTATTGAGTGAAATATCATTTAAAGAATATATTAAATGTTTTAAGTGTAATTTAAAACTTTCTTCATTTCTTCACTTCGAACTTCTCCCATATTATTGACGTCATCGATACAGCTCGAGATACTGATTAGCTGGAAATTTTCAAACAATGGGGGTGCGTAGGAACTATAGTAATAGCGTCAAGGTCTTTGCAATGCTCACAAAACCGCGATTTATCTGAAAGCCGTCTAGACCCGGTTTTTGCTGTAAACCGTGGACTATAGAAACTCCGTTTAAACAATCGGCCCTTAGGGTTTTTAACTAATCTAAAAATTTCAGGCATTCAATTCGTTCAAAATAAAGGGGGAATTGAAGGAGCCCTTCTCCAAAAATACTCTATAGATCACATTGTTTAACTTGCCTTTGACTAAATTTAGAATATATATTATTATGAAGCTAATTAATTCTTGGTTGTGATTAACAACCATAGATTAACAGATGACCACAACCAGAAAAATATTGCAACTTATTGGAACAAAACTTACAAAAACATTAATTTACTTAGTTGCCTATACAAGCTTACTGTTCAAATGTGTCTCTATAGACATCTTTGTAGCCATTGTTGATTTATGATTTAACTGTCTAGTGGATATGCGTTTTTCTGAAGCATTATCAAGAGCATGGTACATGAAGTGTGTCACTTGGAAAAAAAAAAAATTCAAAAATATTCATATATATGTTACGGATAATGTGTGAAATCTGGTTAATTGTTGAGATTAACCGGGAGATGTCAACATTATCCAAGTACAGTGGATAAAGACAAAAATAGAAAGTAATTTATCTTGTTTTCATCCTTATCTGGATAATCTTGACATTAACCAATAAGAACTGGATAACATTGAAGACTATTTGTAAAACTAAGCACAAACAGTTACAACATACTGCAATAAAATGAATTTTCCAAACTGAAATGCAAAAATAATAAGACAGTAAAACTTATCATATATAAGAAATTATAATACAGGGTGATCAAAAATTCTACCATCAAACTTCAGGGGGTGATAGAGATGAGACAAGTACTTTTTGTTCTCAGAACGTACTCTTTCCGGAGCATAGATTTTGAGCTTCTCACCTTAGAAGTTTAACTGGAAGCATCTGTATCAGCAGAATTGTGCCTAATCTCCGCTATGTTGAAAAACTGTTGAAGATGCTAATTTTCTGGGAACAGTTTTGTTCACAGACAAGGCATGTTTTATACAAGAATGATGCTTGACTAGCCATAGCAGCCATGTGTGAGCTGAGGAAAATCCTTGAATGCGACTTCCTCGGTGTTCAACAACAAGTCTGTGTCACTGTTTGGACAGGTATTCTTGGCGACTTTTTGATCAACTCATATGTTTTGCCTCCCCACCTAAACTCTTGGATTTACTGTATCTCCTCTCACCTAATTTCCATTGTCTACATAGATACACAGCCACCAAGTCAATAAATAAAAATTGTGCTGGTGCAATTATTTCTTCAAACTTCAAATGTGACATTATCCAAGAGCGCCGGATAATGTCAATATTATCCGGTTAAACATCGAAAAATAATAAACAGCTACTTCTTATTAAACATTATCCATGCATTTTGGATAATGTCAACATTGTCCAGATAATATTTATAATTATAATAATTATTTTCATAATAATAAAAATTTCATAATCCATAATTATTTTTATGCATAACAATTGGCTCACAAAATTCTTAAAAATTTAACAAACAGCTTACATGCACTGGTAAGAGCTGGCTTCAGCATACCATTGCCTTAATCCCAAATTTCAGTGATATTAATTGAATTTTGCTACCCGTAGAGATGTCTGTTGCTTATAAGTAAGAAAGAAAGAATGATTTTTGGTATTTTCAAAATGCATTAATTCCTTAATTGAATTTTAAGCTTTAAGTTTGATTTTCTCAAATAAGTGTCAAATCAATGATAATTAATTTAGTACAAAAATTACAGATTTGAATTTTGACTAAAATAATTCTTATAATAAGAGACAATCTGTGATTACTTTAGTTAGTCATTATCTTTCTTTTTTATAAGTGATAGAATGAGGATTGATAAGAGTGAACTAAAAATAGTGATATTAAAAGGTGCTGATGTTTTTTAAAACACAATTGGTTGAAAAGTCAGTTGCCATTGCAGATATATTTTTCTATTAACTGAGTTTGCACTAAGTTTAATTATGTTTTCTGCCTTTAAAAGTTTTGGTATAATTGCTTCTTAAATATGGAATTTATTTTAATTAGATAAATAAAAATAATAATTTCTCACAGAACAAAGAGCAACAAGAAAGAAACATTTATGTTACAAAGTAATGCCAAGAGATAATGTTCAAATTGCAGTTACTGATGTTATAGTATTAAGTAGATGGAAAAAACCTCCTGCAGGATTTGCTTTAGCAGGGTAAGGAATTTGAAATTTCAGTGTTATTCATTAAATTATATTTTATAATTATAATTACACATAAAGAATTATGTTGATTTAATTATTGTTTTAAAATAAATAAAAAATTATTAGAGAAATAATAAAAAATCATATATATTTTTATTAAGTACAAAATTCTTTTAAAAAATTTTAATAAAAATGATGTATTAGTCTGAATAAATATTTTTTATAAATTGTAATTAAATATGGTGATTTTTCATAATAGCAAAAATAAAATGCTAAATGCTCTTAAATGGTATGTACAGTCCCGTGCAAAAAGTTTGTCAGGTTACAGGAAAAGGTTCAGCTATCCAACAATACACAAAAGTACTGGGTCAAGAGCAGAGCGATGCTGCTGTAAGTTGGATAGGCATCATTCCACAGTTTCCATAGCTATAGGGGAGGGAAGGTAGTGTGGGAGAACTGAAAATTTGAAACTTGGAAAAGTATTACGATTATTTTGAAAGGAAGTCAGTGTTTATTATTTAATTATACTTTACACAATATAATAAAAACATAACTAGATACCGAAAAACATGACAAGTGACCACAAATATTAGGCAATAATAAAGCAGTTGCTGTAAACTTATGGTATGAACACCATATAATAAGTTATATGGCTCTAATAAGTTGTTCAATCTTACCCTAAAGTTAAACTTAAAAGTTTGCCAGGTAAAAGTGCCTTACGGAAATTGGTATCATTTCTTTTAAACAAGTCGAAGAAGCAGACGATAATTTCTATCGAGATACGTTTGCGCATGGTCGATATAAATTATCGTCTGCTTCTTCAAACAGATGTGGTATATGGTTCACGAATTACGATTATCGAAGCGAATTGGAAGAAACATTTAGAAAGAAAAATCAACAAAATTTTGAAATGTCACTCCATATACCGTTATCCACCAAACAATTAATAATTCAAAATAGGCAAACAGGAATGACAGTCAGCGAGCTATCGAAAATATTTCAAGTTAGTGAGAGAACAATTTATAGAATATGCAAACAGCATAATCTGTAAATTGTTGTATTAAAATGTCATCTTAATGAATAAACTGTATATTTATATTTCATTGTTGATTACAAGTAATTTTTGCAAAATAAATTATTTGAGTATTAAATACAGCAGCAGAAAAAATAGAAAATCTCCGATTAGTCATGTCAATGAAATGGTGACATCTCTTCCCATTCACTCTAAACCTATCTCCCCTATTAACAGAGACAACGGGTCGAGTTCATTTCGTTCCGTGGCGTCTTCGGACGTTAGTGCCTGACGGTGTACTCGATAGTGAGTCAGCCACTTTCTCCCCTACACAGAACCTGACAAACTTTTTGCACGGGACTGTACTTTATATTTTCATTTTTCATCATCGATTAATCAATTTTTTGTTGTTTGCAAATATGTGACAAAATACATTCAAAATATGAAATCTACATCATATTACTATGGTATAAGTGTGAAATTGGCCATTTAAATTGAAATAATATTTTTTGAATGCAATTTTAATAAGTCCTATTTCTTTAATATTTTTACATTTCAGAAATTTCATGTAATCTGATTGCTTGCAGTTGTAGCAGCTATATTTGATTTAATAAAAATCAAACTGGAAAATTATGCAAATTTTTTTCTTAACTTTTCTAAATCTAGGGAGGAAAATTATATGAGATTATTTTGTATCTAAATATAGTTATGTAGATTATTTATAAAATCCGATATTTTACTCAGAATATTGTAAAGTTGTGTACTATACAATTTACATTTGTGTAATGCTACAATTAAAAGGAAATATCATAACTCTAAGTGATAATTGTACACAAAATGGAAAGATATTACAAAATTTGGATTTTTAGTTTAATTTAATTCTGATTTTGATAAACAATAAACTAATATATAATAAAGAAACAAATCTGGTACATACTTAAAAAACTCAAAAACAGCACTTTTTAAGTATTTATATTAGAGTTTAAGCAGTTTCTGAGATTAGTAAAATAGTTAAATCTGGTACAGTTAAAATCTTCGATCATATATCTTAGAATCTTATATGGGTTGTTTAATATTATTAATTTCATAAATTTTCCATATTTTCATGCATTTTTTTATAATAAATTAAGACAAAAATTACTTGATTGCTTCTTTAAATAGGAAGTATTTTGTTTCTTATATCTGAAAAATTGCTCATTATAAACATGAAATTTTTGTGTGTGAATGTATGTGGATCAAACTTGAAATTAGTATTTATCCATTATAGCTATGATCTCATTGCTTCTATGCTTGTAATACAGGATTTTAACTATTTTCTCTTCAATGTGAATTATTTAAGATCTGAGAAATAAAATATCAATACATCAGCAAACACAATATAGATAGCCACCTCTTATGGTAGGGTTCATTCAAACTCCACAGTTGTAATTTGAAAATGCCTAAAATTTATGGATTTCTCACTTCTAACATTTACTAGGACACTGTGGGATGCCAGGGGGCGTGATATAATATTTTACAGGTCTTAGCCTTGTGTGGACAATGTCAGGATGTGACACCAGTCAGGATCGTATTATAAATTTATGCTTTAATTCATAAATAATAAATATAATTAACAAAATTATATTTCAGAACAAAAGAATTAAAAATTTATTTTTATACATATCATCAAAATTATTATATATGTAGAATCTATGAATTCACTGATATAACTGATATATGAAAAAATTAAATTAAAATTTATTTTTTAATCTTAAAACTACTTTTCACAAATTAAATTTATTCTAATAAAATTAAAAAAAGCATAAAAAATGATATCTATTATTATGATAAACATTTTACATTGAATATTAGCCTTTAAGATCTTTAGCAGTCAAATAGTTTATTGTCAGGGAATTTTTAATGTATTGTGTTTTTTACTTTTATGTCTTAGTATCTTCTTCAGAAGCTAAGGAAGATGTCAAGTGCCTTTATATGTTCTATAGTAGTCATATAGTTTATTGTCAGAAACTGAAAATGTTTGTAACAATAAAATATTTGAGTGCTAAAGAACTTAAAGGCTAATATTTACCTCATTCACCTCATCCTAGATCTGGTTCTGATTAATACAATGGAAAAGAAAATGCAAAAGCCAATAAAAAATATATATGATTATTATTCTTATTATTTTAATATTATTCAACTTCAGATTCGTTACTGATATGATCATCTTTATCTTCAACATTATCATGATCATTGATTATGGCTTAAATGTTTTACTGAAATTCATTTGTTACTCCAGCAATAGCTTAGTAATTATAGAAGAGTGAAATGACTATTTATTGCAATATCCATAAAATGATGTAAATTATCTGTTAAGTACATTTTGTTAACTTCTTGGTTCTTCACGTATGCTATATACAATAATTACTTTCAGCTTATAAGACATAGGGCAATTTTTAAGAATATTTATAAGTAAAGAAAGTACATCTTATAAGCTGACAAATACAATAAATAAATTTAAATAAAAGAAACTACTTTTTTTGCTACATTTAAAGAAATCACTGGGATTCAAATTAAGATTCCATTTGATTCAATGAGTCATAATATCCTTGTTAATGATGTTTGAAAATATTGATATTTATTACAGCTCTTTTAAATTTCCAAATCTAAGGGTTATAAAACAATCATTAATAATAAATTTACATACCAACAACTATTAGGTATTCTTGCCTCTATACAGCCATTTATTTTTAATTTACATATTTTTACACAGTTGTTCACTACTGGTAGAAGCAGTGACTGGAAAAAAATAAATATATATATTATTTCAAAAACTAAGAAATAATTAAAAATCCGTCAATAACTTTTAATTGAAAAAAATTATCAAACTATATTCTTACAAAAATTATGAGAAAAATTTAACAGATAAATATATCTAAAATGATATCAAATATTGTATTACAACATATAAAGATTACATATGTACATAAAAATAAAGTTTAAGCAATACACAAAATAGCTAATTCATAAAAAGAGGGAATATAAAAAACAGAAAAAGTAAGAATAAATGTTTAATGTGTTCTTGTATAACCATAATTAATGGATTTTAAAAATAAAGCTTCATTTTAAATAGAAAATATTAACAGAATTATTCTTTTAAATCATAACTAAATTAATATTAACAAAATAAAATTTTTCTCCCACTGTATAGTAGGTCATAATTATTAACATTTTAATAGCTGATACTTGTTTAAGCATGGAATATTAGATGATGTAGAGCATTGCAATAAAAGTATTTCTCAATTAAATCTTTAGTACATATACCCTACTTATGTAATTTCATGTTCCATAGTTTCAGAGATACATGGATGCGTAAATCTTCTTATTTGTATTAAATTTCCATAAAAAATGAATAAAAAATTCATTAAACAATTTATTTATTTTTGCAAAAATATTACTTACGGCCTTTCTTATCTAAGCTTAAAGTATGCTCATAAATTTCATTCATCTATTCCATTTACTAATATGTCCAATCATATATATCAAATTTATACATTGTTGCTCTTATACAGTTTTCAATTTATGCAGAAATTTTTTGAATAAATTAACTGCATAAGTTGGGAACCTACTATATAGTAATGCTTGACTTATATAAATCTCATTTACATATATTTAGTCTTATGTAAAAATGATTTTATAGTAATCTTAATGAATACTGCTCTCTTAGGCCCGGTTGCATAAAACTATTGCGGACTGTTAGTTGATAACTCTGCCTACATCTTGTTAGTTTCCATTGCATAAACGAAATAACGACAACTTTGCTAGTGGAGATGACGTCACAGTCTTGGTAAAGTTATCAATGCCAGAAGTTCCTGTTAAAGCTTGCGAATGGTCATGGCCTCTTTACTTCTGTATTACTATCTTGAAAATTCTCGAAGTATGAAACGAGAAAGGGTATTTACAGACAGATCAAATCCTTTTGAGTGGCCAGAAGAAATTTTTATAAGAAATTATTAGCTACCACGGCCTTCAGTGTTTCAATTGTGTGATAAATTAACTCAAATGGAAATACTATTAGGAAGATGCTGATTTTAAATAAATTTTCATAAATTATTGTTGCATTACAGATTCTTCTTCTTTGTATTGTAACGTAGTGTGGCCAAAATAAATCGTCACAAGCTTATTATCATTTTACAAACAATAACTTTATTTAAAGACGAAAGAATAAAAAATCCTCGCTAAAACTTGGGAGTGTCTCTTCACCGACCTCAAACCGTCGGTTCCAGCATCTAATAAAACTTCAAACTCCGGTGTAATAAAGCGGTCCCTTTGGTTATAAGCTTTTAACAATGGCACCGATGGTCCAATTGATGTTATAGCTTACGGCACCGATAGTATTATATTTACATTTAGAACATTTCATTGATGAATCATTCAAGTATATTTGTTGTTTATTAAAATTGCATATATTGAATAAATGATTATTAAATAATTTCAAATTTTTTAATTAGAATTTATTTTATAAAAACACAAATACAATCATAATTTATACAAATAAAATATTTATAAATTAAAAAGTTAAAGTTAATTCTTCCCATGCTTTTCTTAAATCACTAAGCATTTTATAAGTCCCACCAGTAAGGAAGCCGAACAACTTTGACCGAAGTGAAAACCTTTCTACAGTAGACTGTACATTCTTTATTAACAAAATTCAAAATACAGTTGTTATGAATACAATTATTTTTAACACTGACTTACTAATGAGATTTTATGAAATTTTTTCATTTAACTAGGATTGAAAGTGTATTCCCTATCATCAAAATTGATTATAAATGTTCTTCTATTAATGCTAATCTTTTAATAAGATTTTATATATTTCATTTTTGAAAATGTCTCTTCACAGAGATAGGTACTGCCAAATACTGATAAATCCACTAGCATATGATTTTAAATGAGCATATTCATAACTTAAAAGGTATTTATAAAATTCTGATAGTTTAAGGAAAGAGTACCATAGTTCATTTCTGGATTTGCAATGGAAGACATCTTCAATGCAGATGAATGCAGACTATTTTTTTAAAGTCATGTCAAACAGAACCCTAGCAATGGTTAAGGATAATTGCAAAGATGGACATATTTCGAAAAAAGACTTAATTGTTTTGTTTACTTGTAGTCTCACAGGTGAAAACTTAAATTTCTGGTCTTTGGCAAGACAAAGAAACCACATTGTTTCAAAAACTTAGTCAACAATTGGCCAGTTTTGTGGAGATCAAATAGAAAATCTTGGATGACTGAAGAACTTTTCAATGAATGGAATAGAGACTTACCAGCAAAGAAATGAAAATTCAAAAATGAAAATACTCTTGATTTTTGAAAACTGCCCAGTCCATCTTTCTGATGTAACAATCTCAAATGAAACCATAAAGATTTGCTTGTTAAACACAACATCCCATCTTTAAACTCTCAATCAAGGCGCATAATCAGTGTGTTCAAATTGGTCTATAGAAAAACGCTGCTAAGATCTAATTGCCAAATCAGAAAATCAATTGGTAAATAAAGATGCCAAACCATTACTATGGTAGAATACATTTTTCGAATAAAAAATGTTCAGGATCATATGTCTGCTTGTGAGGAAGTTGACTGACCTGTCTTATTTTTATTTTATTATGCACTTTTTTCTTATATTTATCGTTATTTAACGTATTATATTTTAGTTTAAAAGTTAACTTACTTCCCATGTTCTCCTTATATTTTAGTTTAAAAGTTAACTTACTTCCCACGTTCTCCGTCTCCATTGTTAGCAATCATGTGATACGGGATCGAAAACCATCCTCCGGAAGAGCTGTCCCGGGTAATGATGTCGTCATCTAATTTAACTAATTTTACCACTGGTCCGATATGGGAATGTAAGAATGATCCGTATCAAAGTTTTGTTCGGTATATAAATTCATTGTAAGAGGAATGACATGAATGAATTACTCTGTAAGCTAATAACTTTAAACTTGTTATATATAAGTATGTAAATGAAGCTATACGGGACTGTACATCACTCAGATATAAAAAGCCGACAAACTCAACGAAAAGACGAGGTGTTGTCTTGATGTAACATTGGCGAAAAGTGACATTTGAGTTTCATGTAAAGATCAACGATTGTTGGAAGTTTGTATCAGAGGTGGAGGTAGTAGAATTAAGTAGTATTTAAGGTTCTTTCCTTTTGTGGATAATTGTTTGTTGATATTTGAATTGGATTAAACAAGTTTTGTCGATTTTAATTTATTGTTGCTTTATTATAGTTTCAATAAAGCATTTATTAACACTTTTGTAAGTGTTTTGAGTCTAATAAATTTATATTTTTTTGTCATTTAACTTGTTTGAGAATTTCTTCAATTTATTAGTATAAGTTTCTAACATCGTTTGTTGTTTTTCAATCTAACCCTTAATTGGTACTTCTAGTTCTAAGTTCTGATTTCCTGTTCCGATTTCCATCAATCACGGATTGAAGTTAATGATGCCAAGATTCTTCAGAGTCCTCATCTCTGGAATCTGAAGTCACTGTGATACAAGATCTCATCAAACAGTTACCAATTGGAGATTACAGATTTCTGGCAGAAGATTTTGTGACAAGTGATGATAACTTCTTGACATATACAGTCCGTTTAATAAAGGTGTAGACAGTCTGTAGGAGCAGCAATGACACGAAGATGTCACTTACAATGTCTGGAAATTCACAGCAAAGGCTGCCTGTAATGAAATGGACTGTTCTTGTTGCCGTATAAACGGATGTGGTAGATTGCGTAGAGAGGGAGAATTTTATGAAATGGACTGTTCTTGTTGCCGTATAAACAGGGATGTGGTAGATTGCATAGAGGGGGAGAATTTCGATGATGTAGGTGACATGATTAATTCCTGACACATTTGTTGCTGTATTTTTGATCGCTTTAACTTTTATAAAACACGAAAAAACCTCCTTACAATTTAGAAAATTGTATTAATTTAATTAAGGTTAACTTTTATTAATATTTTCTGATTAAATAAAATGCTTATAGGTTACTCGCTATTAAACAATAATTCCGTATTTGTGAAGTAATTCTTCACAAAAATGATTTTTTTATATTAATAAATGATTAAGTTCATCTTATAAGCAGTAAATTTTATTTGAAAATTAACTTATAAAATAAGAAGTTTAAACTCTTGAATTTTTAATGTTAGTTAATTTTCAGATGTGTTTCTTACTATATGCATATTATATAATAGATAAAATTTAAAATGTTTAAATGGGACTGAAATAATTGGAAATGTATGCATTCTGTTTATTCTTACCATTGATATAGCTTAATCCAAAACTTTATTACAAACTGATTAGTATAGAATAGTTTGTTTAGTTTAATACAATAAATCAACAGGTTGCAATTACAGTAAACGCCGGTTATTGTAATCATTGGTTAATAGAATTAGCCGTGTAATAAAATCAAATTTACTAGCACGGAACCAAATCAGCAAATTCAGTGTTTTTACCTTCGTTTATTAGAATCATCTTTTTTGGTTTATGTAATCAACCTAAAGTCCGTTAGCAGAAAAAACCTCCCCAACAACATTCTAATATAGCCTATCGATTCTTAAACTCAGGAATTTTTGATAGTGAACAGTTCTCCAGTCAAATTAAACTTAATAATTTTTGGTTACAAACTGTTTGTTACTGTTGAGAAAAGAAAAATAAAGGGAAGAGAAGTTTTCTTGGGGTGCTGGAGATTAGCAAGTGAGGATAAGAACTTTCCTCAGCTCACTTAAAGAACCCTTCTTATTGCTTGATAATTTAGTTAATGCCAGTAATTCTATGGCTCTAATTTATTTTATTATTATTTGTTAAGTTATCTAATGTATTAATAAAGCTTAAAAGTTAATGATATAAAACGAAATTGGCTTTAGATTTCTCTGTCTAAAAGACTATCTAGTATACCTTCCTCCCCCAATGTAACATCTGACTACATGGACTTTGCCAATTTGCATTGAATGACAATCAATTCCTGAACTGATGAATCCATCTGTTTTTGTGTATTGCATGAAAGCAGAACCATTTCCGATATTGTCTCCACCTTTATTAAACAGACTGTAATCCAAATTGTGATTGATGATATTTTTCATGAATTCTAGCACCAACAATTACCTGATTGAATGCATTGTTTCATCTGATGATGGAGGCGAATGATGGACAAGTGATTGATGAGAGACTTTTTGGGAATGTATAATAAAATGAAGAAATATGAATTTGGTAAATTGCCCTTCAATGTTAAGGCACTTAATTTTGTTTTCTACCATTTTTTTTTTTTTTTTTTTTTTTTTTTTTTTTTTATGCCCATTTTTTTTTTTTTTTTTTCAAAATAAAAGCTTAATTAGTAAATTTTTTGTACTTAAAGCATTTATTTTAACATGCAATTTTCATTATGTGTAATTTTTCTTTTAGCATTCAATGTATTCTAACTTAAACTATGGGAGATTTTATTTTCAATTTTTTTTTTATGATGAAAAGTGGTTTTTTCGAATTATAATAATTAAATATCACACTCAGCAGTATCAAAAATACACTAAAAGTTTTATTTAATAATGTTTTTCATATCATAAATATCATCATCAGCTTTTCGTTAAGAACAATGGTTAATCGAAGTTCAAAAAATTTGCGCTTATGATTTTAAATATATTATTATAATTCATTTTTAATTTGTCATAAAGCAGCTAAAAATTAAACTGACAAGGTGGTTCTTTTCTTTTTGGGGAAGGGTCACTGTCCTGTATAATGAAAAGTGAAGAAAAGTGAAAAGTTACCACTTGTGAAAAATGACCAGTCAAGTCAGTCCCAAGAGATGGTCACTTTAATAGGTTCCACTGTATCTGAATTGATTCCACTTGAAAGTTTGATGAACCAAAAATTAAAAAACAATTAAGTACATTTCTTGGAATGTATAGCAAGTATAGTAATATGATACCTAACTACAACACTGTAGCAGAACCATTTATATCACCTGAGATGAAAGCATATCAGATGGAAATGATCAAAAGAATATAAGAAAGATTTATCAACATTAAAAGAGAAACTTATTTTGACTCTCATATTACAATTACTGAAGTTAGGAAAAAAATGCACATTGCTTCTAGCCCTTAGAACTGGCATCTGAATAGCTTTATTTCAAAGTGAAATGATAGTTCACACCAATAGAATACTTAATAAGGCAGAAAAAAATTATTCCACTATTGAATTAGAATGTTTAGTAGTAGTCTGGGTTGTTGAAAAGTTTAGAAAATATCTGGATGACACTGAATTTACAGTCATGACTGACCATGCAGCCTTAAAGTGGTTACAAAGTTCCACAAATTTAACCAGAAGACTAATGAGATGAGTGCTGAAACTCGGGAATTCAGAACTAATCCTGAAATTAAACAAGGACTTACTGTACGGTGTTTTCAATATTAGCCATAGAAATTATTTTCAGATATGATTCATTTTATTTATCTAGCTTGTATGATTGTTTATAGTAATAGTAAATTTGTTATATTATGCTATTATTAGTTATTATAAATGTTTATAGATTTATATTTCTGTAACTTTTAAAGAATATATGTAAATATTTGTTAATTATGATTATTATATAGAACATCAATGTGGCACGGAGTAACTCTGGGTCAAAGCTATGTCGGACACGAGTCAAGACATAGTTACTTGTGATGTTTAATTGTGCTATGTTGGACACACAAGTCAAGACATAGCTACTTGTGATGTTTAATTGTGTGTTAACTGTCTGTGTCAGTGCTGATAAACTTTCTTACTATGTTGCATGTATTGAGTAGTAATTCTTTTTGTAGTGTTATGTATGTCTTGGGATGTAGATCTAGTGTTTTGAGGCTTTTGTGTAATGTTTATGTCTTGGGATGTAGATCTAATGTTTTGAGACTTTTGTGTAGTGTGAGGGATTACTCCTCTCACACCTCCTGACCTGACCCACACTTCCTCCTGAGGAAAGAATGATGGGTACTGTGACTACCTTTTGCATTCTCCAGAGATGCTTAATTTCTTGTGAGAGTTTTGTGTATTTGCTAATTTTTTGGGTGAATGCATCCTGGATGTTGTGTGTCTC
>AYEL01089832.1:0-12728 GCA_000484575.1 Olivierus martensii | reverse complement strand
TATATATATAAAATAAAGGAAACTATAAGTCAAATAAGTACAGTTTTTCTTACTTATTTAGCTTATAGGTTACTTTTTATTTAACATTTTTAGTTGTGTCATGCATAAAATATTTTATATTTAAGACATAATTCATTAGTCTATTAATATATTATTGCATACAATTTTTTGCATATTTTATATTACTACTTCTGTAATTCTAATATAAATAAAATTTTCAGCATTGTTTGCAAAAGCTTTAGAAGGGGTTGATTTGAAACAGCTAATTACAAGTGTTGGTTCTGGAATAGGATCTGGAGGAGTAGGATTAACAGAGGGTGGTGCTCTTGCTACTTCAGCTGAAGATAGTGCACCAGCTGCTAAAGAGGGTATAAGTAATTTTATTTTGAAAATTCTAATTTCAGAAACATTGAAATTTCAAAAATATTTGATCTTTATATGCATTATAAAATTTTAAAATACATTTAAAAAGGAGATAAATTTCATTGTAAATATTTTCATTATATATCTTAATTTTTAGAACCTAAAGAGGAAAAGAAAGAAGAATCAGAAGAATCTGATGAAGACATGGGCTTTGGTAAGATTATTAATTAATTTTAATAAAAACTGTTAATTTTAAAAAATTGTAAATACTTGTTAAAATGAAATGACAATTTTTATAAAAAGACACACATTTTTTGAGTCATTGTTTTAAAGCAGAAGTATGTGATTTGGGTTTGGGAATCACTGCTACAGAATAGATTTTGATTGATCATGACAAAATGAAAAAAAAATAGTTCTTTTAGTGAATTTTTATATATCATTTTCCAAATCCTGTTCACTATTAAAATAGATTAGGCCATATTTACAAATTGCCTGACTTATGACATTGGAAAAAGCTGGATGGAGAGCAAGATATTATTGTAGCTGTCTACAATATGATTTTATTGAAGTATTTGTTCAATAGAAAATATCAAAGAAATACTAAAGTTTTTATCATTTTTGATTCTCAACAAAAATACTTGAATTTTTAAATGATAAATCAAAACACACAATGGAAATTTTACTGGAATTGATGGGAGTGAAAAATGTACCATTACACGATTGGTAGAAGTCAAATCTGATGTCCAAAATCAGCTACAAAATAATTATCCTATTATTTTCTAAATGTTTAGAATTATTTGAAAATACACAAATTATCCATCAGAAACATTAGAAATCGATATTTCCATTTTAATATTAAGCTGATGATATGTACATTATTAGTTTAAGCTGATATCAGTATTAATATAATCATAGCCATATTTATTTGTTAAAAAATGAGTGATCTAAACACCCAGTAAATTAATATTTTTGAACTTATTTAAATGTGAACATTTACATGCATCCATATATTTTTAATATATGACAATTTTTAAATCACAGTCTGTCTGCTAAGTTATTTACTTACTTATGCTTATACTTATTTTCAAAAATTAATAAATTCTAGTACTAATTAGCAGATCAAACATTTAAAAAGTTAGATTTTATTAGTTGAAATGTTTACTGAAAACACCATCAGCATTCTAATGATTACAGAACATATTTTAAAATATTAAAATGGAGCAGTCGTTGTTGCAGCCCTTAAATTCAAACAAAATCATAGTCCATAATGACAAATAGTAATAAAATTTACAATAAAACAGAGGAATAATTATGTTAATATAATTCTAATATTAATATAAACTAATGTATTAATTTGCTTTAGATTTGATGTCATATATTTTTCTCATAGTTAAAGCTATCTTACATATTTTGTATGTCATGTGAGGAAGTTAACTCTGAACTGTCCTAATTTATTTTATTATGCACTTTTATTATTTATTGTTATTTTCATTATCATCTAACATATTATATTTTAGTTTGAGTTGACTTACTTTCACACTTTCCATCATAGTAGTTAGCAATCGCGTGTTACGGAATCGGAAACTGTCCTCCTGAAGAGCTGTTTTGGCTAATGACGTCATCTAATCTGAATAAGTTAGATTATTTACTGATTCGATATGAGAATATAAGAATGATCCCATATCGATGTTTTTGTTCGATAAATAAATTGTAGAGAGGATGACTTGAATGAATTACTCTGTAAGCTAATAAATTTAAATTTTTGCATGTGTTTATGTAAATGAAGCAACACAGGACTGTATGCCACTTGGATATAAAAGTCGACGCAACCAACAACTCAACAAAGTGTTGTATCAACATAAGGTTGACTAAGTGACATTGAAATTCTTGTAAAGGTGTACGATTGCTTGATGTTTGTATCAGTGGTGGAGGTAGTAGATTTAAGTAGTATTTAAGGTTTATTTCTTGTGAATAGTTGATTGTTGATATTTGAGTTGGATTAAACAAGTTTTGTTGATTAATTGATTGTTGCTTTATTATAGTTCCAATAAAGCATTTATTAACACTTTTTGTAAATGTTTTGGAGTATTTAATAAATTTATATTTTTTATTATTTAACTTATTTTGAGAAATTCAATTTATTAGTATAAGTTTCTAACATCATTTTGTTGTTGTTAGATCTAAGGTGGCCCCTAGATGGTCAATAATATTGCCCAATACGTTTATTGTGCAATATTATTGTATGACCCCTCGAACCCAAATGATCAATATTTATTGCACAATAATATTGACTGCTGCAAGTGTCAGTATTTTTGCATGAGCAGTGATCTCTCTATATAGTGTTGTATTTCATTAATAATGTTTCATATGCAGTGTTTTTTTTATCCCGGTCATGATATATTCTTTGCTTTTAACAGGTGGATACAATCAACAATAAATTCTTTCTTTTTTCATTTCCTGCTTCTCCGCCATTTTTTTATTCGAACATCTTTGTTTTTCGAATGCTAAACAGTGACTAAACAATATTGTGCAATATTAACCCTATACGGTTCAATGAAAAAATATGGTGCAATAAAATTTAAACTCATCAGTCTTTTCCTCAATCATTGTGCAAACATCAATACTAAGCCTAGACGGTCAATAATATTGCACAATTCGTAATATTGTGCAATATTATTGACCATCTAGGGACCGCCTAACACTTAATCGGTACTTCTAGTTGTAAGTTCTGGTTTCCAGTTTTGTTTTTGCCAGTTAACAATAGATGATGTTAGATTGTTTTGAAGTTAATTATATTTAAGTTAGAATGTAGAAAAAGACCTGAGCTCAGGCCAAACTCCGGATTGCAGAGTCGTTAGAACTGTTAGGTTTAGTTAGAATTAATATGGACCGCCTAACACTTAATCGGTACTTCTAGTTGTAAGTTCTGGTTTCCAGTTTTGTTTTTGCCAGTTAACAATAGATGATGTTAGATTGTTTTGAAGTTAATTATATTTAAGTTAGAATGTAGAATAAGACCTGAGCTCAGGCCAAACTCTGGATTGCAGAGTCGTTAGAACTGTTAGGTTTAGTTAGAATTAATATTAATTGATATTCGTTAAAATTTGTGACTTTGCAAGCATTTAACCATGCAGTTGAATTAATCATCAATAATTAATGTACTTATTGATAATTAATAATGATAATATAATTAATGGTAAAACAATGAAAGGAGTTTCAACTGCATGGTTAAAATATATACAGGATATGTAAGGTAGCTTAAACTATGAGAAAAATATACATCAAATCTAAAACAAATTAGTGCATTAATACTTCTGTTTTCATTCTCTACTGTGTTCAGAATTATATATTATTCTAATCAGCACTTTGGTAGGAACATTTCATTTAAAAAATATATTCCATTAAACATGTATGATACAGTAACATTTTTAGTCAGTTACGATCTTCAAAGATATTATATGATCATAGAAATAAACAATTGGGAGTTTGAATATCTGTATACAAAAGGAATACATATCTCTACGTCTTCATATCTAAAGATTGTGATGAACCTTGGACTCATAAAATGGTGGCATTAGGGAACTACTAAAGCATATAGCAACTCACTTTTATTATTAGTATTAGAAGTATAGTATTGAATATATTCATTCATTAGTAAAAGTATAAATTTAAAGAATTTTAATTAATTGTTAATTAATAATAATTATTTTTTTATTTCTTTAAATTATAACAATTTTATTTCATTTATAGGATTGTTTGATTAGGAAAAGAAAACTTATTTCTTCAAGAAAAACCATGTGCCAAATCAAAGATTGTTATTTATTAAAATTAATTGTTAAGTTTAACTAATAAGTGTGCAATAAAGTTATTCATATTGATTGATTTTATTTTAGTTATTTACAAATACAAATTATATTTATTAAATAAAGATCAATGAGTTCTTTTTTGAAGTCTCTAATAATGAAGATTTCCCCAGTCGTTATGGGTGCTATCATGTTGGTTATGAAGAGTTTGAGCCAACACACAGAAATATTAGTATTATAAAAAAACTTTTTTTACTTTTACTTAATGACATGAAATCATATTTGCAAATTTTATTATTTTATAGATTCATATTGAGCCTCATCATTTCAATTAGCCATGCTTCTCAAGGTAAAATATTGTGTAAATCAATGGTCAGCAGTCTTTTTCTGCTTGCAGATCAAAAGCAAAATTTTTGAATCAATGGTAGGCCACATTCATCTGTTGAACTATTATACACTCAATTCTGTTTTTATACAATAGCTACGTTCCCAAAAAATGTGTGTAAAAAAAAAAGTGTGTGTGTAGATGTTTGTTTGCGCGTGTGTGTGCATGTGTATAAATAATACATATATTATATATTAGTGTTGAACGTTGAACATTGATGTTTTTATATCGATGTTTGATGTTATTGACATCAATGTTTAGAGGTCAATGTTTTATAAACAGCGATGTTTTAGTATCGATGTTTGATGTTTTTCTGTTTGTGATAGAATTACATTTAGGTTAAGTAATATTACTTTATAAAAAATTTCATTTATAAAAATATTATTGGTGATGATTTTATTTAAATTTTTAGTTTTGCATTAGGAAAGTCTAACAATTCATCTTGCAATATTGATTTAGTGCTTATATTTGTCATGTGAAACGCATTATTATCGTCATTTATTTAATATTCAAAATGCTTTCGGTTTCTTTTTTTATTTCAAAGTATTTATGCCTTTGTATCTCAGTAAGTATGCCTCCGAAAACCTTTCTTGGCAACATTTTGCTAAAAATAAAAGTAATTCTCCAACTTTCATATATTATTCAAAAGAACAGAAAAGTAGTGGTAATACCACAAATTTATGATATTATCTTGAAAGCAAACATCCATAATTTCTTGGGAGTTCAGAAAGACTTGCAGAAGGAATAAAAATATTATCAAGACACTGACAAAGCATCATCTACACAACCTCTCCCAGGAAAACAAACAAATTTCTGAGATGTTTAGGAGCATTGAGGAATTCAAATCAAGTGAATCTGCAGAAAATAAGATAAATCAAGCTCTTATATTTATGGTGTGTAAAGATAATAAGCCATTGAATATTTAGATCGTAAAGGTTTTCAACATTTTGTAAAGACAATGGCATCTTCGTACAAAATTCCTTCTTGACCAATGATTAATTCCGATAAATATAGTAATATGGTATCCATAATAAAACAGCTGAAACAAATTTTGCTTATTATGTCTAAATATTGTCCACAGTATTTAGATATATAATGTTTATCAACTAATTTATGGACAGACATCCAGAAGAAGAGTTACATTAGTTTGACTGTCCACTTTATAGATGAGGAAAATAAACTATGCAATGTAGAATTGGATGTTTTATATTGGAAGAACGGTATTCTAGCAATTATGTAGCTGATAAACTAAAGCAGTTGATAAAATATTGGGAAATAGATGAAGAATATATCAATGCAGCTACTGACATTGCACCAAAAAGTAACATTGATGTTAGAAAACATTGATGTTTTTGGGACTGAAGTTTTCTAAGATCGATGTTACCTTTCGATGGTTTTATCGATGTTAAACATCTATGTTTTTCTATCGATGTTCACAAAAATTAGGCAACACCAATATATACACAAAAATTAGGCAAAATAATATGAGTTACACATAATAAGATTTTATTTATCATCACTTTCTGACAATAAATGCATTTGTTTGTGTAAAACAGCAATATCATTGCTGTCACTAGAAATATCTTGGTCATCAGCTTCTTGCTCCAGTGGTGAAATTCTTTCTATGATCTCTTGAATAAAATTAGCACTAGTTTCCTTCGATGCCAATGTTTCAGTGGTTTTAAGAACAAATTATTAATAATTGTGTTCATGTTTTGGCTAGACCATTATATAATTCTCTGTAAGATGCCATTAATGACTTCAGATTATATTGAAACCATGGCTGAAACTTTCCAACTCATTCTTCATTAAGATCATGTTTGACAAAATTGTTTGAAATTATAACTTATCATTTATTAACTTTTCAACAAAATAAATTTATACATGCACAAATTTTAACTTTTATTTAATTTTTAATTTTAAAGCTGCTGATGACTTTTTAAAGTCAAAAGTACTTCTTTAATAAAATTGTTTTTCCACTTTGAATAAGGCTTATTTCTAGATATATAGTCATTATATAAGTGGAAGTTTATATATACACTATTAATTTTTAATACTATTAAACATCAGAAAGATACTTTTCACTTTAAATACCAAATTCAAAATGTAAATAAAACAAATTCCCTATTGAAGAATATTTCCTGCCAATAATTAGGGGAATTCCCCCAGAAATTTCTTTTCTAATTGGAACCAAAAACAACATGGAAGTAAATAATGGGATGCAAATGCTGCATTCATTGTAATAAAATAATTTTTTTTTTAGAATTTGGGTTGATCATGTTAAATCAAAACAAATTGTGTAAAAAAGTGAAATTTTTTCTAATTAGTGTTAAATCAAAATAATGTAAAAAAAAGTTTGTGTGAAAACAGGATTGGGTATATTATATTATATAATTAATAAATGAGGATAACGATGATAAAACATAGAACTGCGATTAATTTTATTTAAATTGACATAAATGTCATAACTGACACAGCAGTTGGTATGATACTCATATCAACACTAATCATTGGTTAATTTGGTTAATTTGAAATGGTTAATCCAAAGGGGATTAACGATTTCAAATTAACCAAACAACACAACCACTCGCTAGAAAAATTTAATTTAGACTTTGTCTGCCAGGGGAAGTTTGGCTGTGTTGTTTAAGTTGGTATGATGCTTGATGATGATTTGGTGCTGGAAATATTCAGCATCACATGACAGGTTGGATGAAGCCAGAAGTAGAATGATTCCCAAATGGCCATCAATAATTCATATTCTTAACTTGCTTTTTGTATATTTCATTTTTGAAAATAGTTGCTCATTCATATATAAGTCCTAAAAATATCAATTCCTTTTTTATTTATTTTTCATGATCTATCAAGTTGAGATAGTCTGGGTTCAAGAAGATATTTCTTATAATCCAAATAATCCTGATTAACCTGCCTTAATTAATCCCTTGATTTATAACGGATTTTT
Organism: Olivierus martensii; assembly: GCA_000484575.1. Classification (NCBI taxonomy): domain Eukaryota; kingdom Metazoa; phylum Arthropoda; class Arachnida; order Scorpiones; family Buthidae; genus Olivierus; species Olivierus martensii. The sequence continues at coordinate 5,218 of AYEL01089832.1, read as the reverse complement.
AATGATTTTGAAATAATTTAAACTAATATTAGCGCCATCTCGTAATTAGAATTATTATTATTTTATTAAATCAATGAGTGGCGCCATCTATTAATTAATAATTAAATTAGAATTTTAGCTAAATTATCTGAAGAAAAAATCTGCCTCGGCCCGGAATCGAACCAGGGACCTTTTGGGCTAATGTCCCAACGTCATAACCGCTAGACCACCAAGGCCAACGAGCGGATTAATTCTCCACACAGTTATATTAATTTAGAAGTAATTCTTTTTGATTAACCCTATCGGACTCTGCCGATAAATCTATATTTCTTGTATAACTCTATTAGAGAATGAAATTTAGATTTTAATAGAACATTCAATAAGTTTCATTTGAAAATTTTCTGGTATGGTTTCCACTTCTACATCAAACTGAATACTAAATTGTTCACACACAACCAATTTTAGACTAATGTCAATAAAATGGGAGATAAAATCAGTTCTTGAGTTACATATTGCAACTTCAAATATATTACTATTTATAGGCTTTCACTTCACTGCATTCAGGAGGAGTTTGATTTTTGCAGTTGATTTCCCACAGTTGTAGTTTTGTTTCAAAGATGAGTATTTATCTCCATGTTATATATCAGCTGATTTCCCCCATCCCTGAAGCTGCAAATTCAAATTGTTTAAATGAGATAATAAATCTATTAAAAATGCTAGGCTTGAAAACCATTTGGGATCTCAAAATTCTGTGGAATTCATAGTTACATTGGGTTGAGAATAGAAATATTTCTTCCTGCAGTGCATATACTCTTTCTGACATAGTGCCTCAACTGAATCAACAAATTTCAAAAGAATTAAAACAAATTTCCATATTGATTCTGATTCTCACAAAAGTTGCCAAAACTGATGGTGGTTCATTCCCTGAGAAAGATCAAATTTACTAATTTTACCACTTTCTATCATGTCCTTTCAAATTAGATATCTTAGTGCACAGTATTTCCTGATCTTTTATGCAGTGCACTTTTCTGATATGATGAATTTAATGAAGGTTATTTGCGGTGAGAGTTCATATCTGATACATGTGTTTTTTTTTGGTGACTGTTTTGTGATTTTAGCAAGTTTTACAAACAATTAGCTGAAAAATAATCATCCTATATTTTCTAAATGATTAGAACTATCCTCGATTATCGCGGTTATTGTTGCCACGAAAAATACCGCAACATGTAAAATGGGTGATCGTTGCCAAGGATTTTTCAGATCTATTGATTTCTTTTTTACCTCATATAAAATTTAATCTGTTAAACGTGCTAATCTTTTAAGCTGATCATTACGTTTCTTCTTAATAGCTATAGACATGATATCATCCTTGTTTCTTTTAGCATTCATTTCAGGGGTAAATAAGAAGAGAAATAAATATCCACATGCAGATTCTCCTCTAGAGATCCCGGCACCCCAATGCAGCTTCCTTGTAACATCTACTCAGCATCTTTACAATATTGAGAAAATGATAATTTTGGCACCCTCCTTAAAGCCCCCTGATACGATGCATCGTTTGCTTACCCGGGTTTAAGCTGGCCTTGTCCACATTTACTTCAGGTAATGGCGGACAGTTACTGATGAGCAGTGAGTAGGCGCCCTAAAAACGAAGGGCTCTTAAGCCCTTCCTTTTTAGGGGCTACTCCCTAAAAACGAAGTGCTTTAAGAGAGCTACTTGGAGGGTAAATGTAATTCTGGTTATATATGTAGTGGGCTACATCTCGAAACCACAATAATTCGAATTTGGATTGCAATAATTGGAATTTTGGTATAAAATTATAAACCACGATAATTTGAAAATCGCGATAATCGAGGTATTCCTGTACATGCCTTTGAAACAGAGCCATGACACCTTTATTTTAATCTACTATTATAAATGCTCCAATAGTGTTACGGATACTAGTTCTGATAAATCCAGATTTTTATCTGTAGTACACTGGAGCAATATTTTAAGAATTTCTGTCTGTTCCTTTTGGCAGTATTAGTTGAATAAACTCCTCAACAATATCAAAAGTTACATTTATTTCAAACACAAATATACATTCTGCAAATTAAACTGTATGTGATATCTGTACTCTCATTAAGAGCTATTGAGAAGAAGTAATTTTTGCAGTAGTCTTATAAGTGAATTTTCAGATCTGCTGATATTTCTTCTATTTGTTGTGTAACTATTCTTGTTTAGTCTAAAGAAAAAATTATGTCCAGAGGGAAAAAAACTGTTTGCAATGACCATCAAATACTTTTTTCATGAAATCTCCATCAGTGAAAGGCTTCATGTTTTTATCAACTTCAACACTATATAGCTTTCAAGTGTTTTTTTTATGTTCTATTTTTGGAAAACCAAACTTTGCTCTTTTAAACACAACTTAAGCTTATGAATTTCTTCCTCCTTGTTTGCCTACTAAATTCATTTAAATTATGATGATTTATAGTGCCAATAGATGTTGAACTCTATGGATCTCGCTGGATATCAAATTAGACATATAGGTTTTCTGAAGCACTGAGTGAAAAATGCTTTTCTATTCATTATTATACAAAGTTGACACTTAGCATCATCAACTTTCTTATGTTTTGTAAACATTGGGGTTTGCTGAGAAAAGAAATTTAGAAATTTCTATAGCTTTTTATAATAATTGGTCAAAATTTAAAGACAAAAACTTTATTAATCTTAACATATGTCTTTTAAATCCATAAAATTTAACAATAGTTCATTCTAAAATATTCTCAAATCTTTTATATTATAAGTGATGATGTGTGTTTCCACAAATAATAATATAAAATTGGTAAAAAATGTTAAAATTTTCTGTTTTTAAATTAAATACATAACTTTAAAAATTTAGATAAAACTATTTTAAAAAATCAATGCCTTTTTAAAAATAAATAATTTTCAAAGCTTATCATCATAACTGTTTTATCATATATTGTCAAATAACTGCAAACATACAATATCTGTACTAAAGTTTTCTGAGAGGTACTATCTTAGTCTCCTAGAAGCTTACCTTAAATAAGTTAACAAGATGAATCAAAGCTCTGGCTTGACTTTTTACAGTAGAAAATATTGAAATATTGGTTAAATTTAATGGAAAATTATGTAGATATTACATTATAAGAATAGCATACAGAAAATAATAATAGCAAGTATATTTAGGTTTTAGTTTTAACTATTATAATTGCTAGTTACCTAAATATTGCATTCTTAATTAACCATCATTTTTATCAGATACTGCAGACTGAGTGGATACTATTTTGTTGGGGACTGCAGATTGGATCCAATTCATGGGCTATAGATTGTCGACTCCTACTTTATATGATTCTTGATTTGCAATAATCCATATTGATGGCAATAATATTTTCTTAGTAAAACAAAATTTTCTTATTGAATATTCTCGTGCTTTGGAAATTTTTTCATTAATAAGAATACCAAACAGAACTTTAATAAATGTTTTTAATTAGAAAAAAAAATTTTTTCCATAAACATGTACTATAAATTTGACTAGAAATTTATCCATAATGAAAAATGAATTGAATGAACTTCTGACTAACATACATCAAGTACCAATTTTGAAACGTATCTTTGTACCTCCCTACTTCTGCACTACTGTAAAACAGTAAATTCAATCAGTAGGTATAAACATTTTTTCAAATTGTTAATCCTCAGTAGTAAGATCAGACATTCACCAATTTTTATGGTCACTGAGGAATGCTTAGAAACGTTGACTGTGTGTTGATTTAAAATAAATTGCTTCATCATAATACTTAGTTTAATAATCTTTTATTTATCAAAATGAGATAAAATGTCAGTTAATTGTGATAATTTGCAGTTGTTGCTTTCTTATAGTTGTTTTGTACATGGTGAAGATGATATGAGGGCAGAATTAGACATGAAAATGTTGTTGCTGATATACTGATGGAACAGTCTGCAAGATTTTCCCCTGCCTCTCTTCATTTCAAGTGGTTCATAAAAGATAGCTGTTATCTGAGCCAGCTGTCTCACTAATGTCAGTTTTTTGGGCCTTAGACTGAGGCCTTATGCTCAGAAAGATTCACATTTTCAAATTTCTAAGAAAATTTGATGATAAAATTTTTGATATTTTGGATATATATTGATATAGGAAGTATTTTAATTAAATTTAATTTCTTATCCTCTTATCATTGCCTGTACCAGTACCAGCAATGATAAAAGGCACCAGCAAATATGAGGAGCATTCATAAAGTTCTGGGAAAATGTAAATTAAAAAACAAGGGTAATTTCAAAGTGATATAATACCATACATAAGTATCATCTAGTGCTGTTGGAAACACCTGATAAAACAAGTCTCAACATGCTCGTCAAAATATACTTTGGATTATATTAGCATTATCTGTATATTTGCATGTTTTTTATGGTATCTATTTCTGATTGTATATAGTAATATAATTGTAATTGGCTTTTACAGATTCAAAGACTTGCTGCTCTGAATATTTGTAGAGCATATAGGATGGCTCAAACCAGTGCTCTGTTGGTTATGGCTGGATTAGTTCCAATTGATTTAAAATCAGGCAAATTTATTGGAATAACTTTATCTTTTTGGGAAATTTAATATTGTAATAAATCTAACAACAATTTTCATTCACTGTTTCTGTTGATAACTGTTTAGGTCTATTAAGTGATTCTAGGAATCCTAATAACTGTTTAACTGGCAGTGATATGCCTTTGGATATTATTGACAAATATGGGGCAGATTTACCTTCGTATAACTATATTTAATTCATTCGGCTGTGAAGTAAGATTGAAGTTAAATTTGGGCTTCCAGATTCTAAGTCAGGTGCTAACATATACAATAGACTGCTCGAAATTTGAGAATAGAGTAGATTCAGGGTAGTTTATAAAAATGATGATGGAATTATTTATCAAGGATACTTTAGCTTAGTAGATCATTATACAATGTTTCAAGTGGAACTTTTTGCAATCTATAAAGGCTTAGACTATACAGTGATACCTCGGTTCACGAACACAATCCGTTCCTTGACCCTGTTCGTGATCCGAGAAGTTCGTAATCAGAATCAATTTTTCCCATTGCAATTAATGTAAATCCAAATAATAGGTTTTTTTCTAGAAAAAATTTTTAACATGTTATGGCTTTGTGTGGAAATAATACAGAAAGGAAATAAATATAACAGTAATATTAGAAGAAAGCATGTTTAACACCACCTTCACTAA
>AYEL01089831.1:0-75782 GCA_000484575.1 Olivierus martensii | reverse complement strand
TGCATCTTTTTTATATAATTAAAAAATTAGTGAAGGATCCTCAATTTTTTGTTAGCTTAGGACCTAAAAAATCCGGCATTGCCTGTATGACCAGGGATCCAGCAAAAATCCATTGTACTGGATTTTTGCTGGATCCCTGGTCATACAGGCAATGCCGGATTTTTTAGGTCCTAAGCTAACAAAAAATTGAGGATCCTTCACTAATTTTTTAATTATATAAAAAAGATGCAACTGTCACCAGGAATTAATCCCAGAGTCTTTTTATTAGAGAGACGAGATAATGTTTAGATAAGTTACTATTAGATAATAAAGCAGATCAAAGCTAACAAAAAATTGAGGATCCTTCACTAATTTTTTAATTATATAAAAAAGATGCATATGTTTGTTTACACAGGTTATTAATACATAGCAAAGTTTTTATTAAATGATTTAATCTTAACACGTGTAGGATATAAATTAAACAAAATATAAAAACATACAAATATGTATAACATAAACATTGCTTCATTTTCGATGAATATAATCTAGAAACACCCAATAGTGGTTAAAATCGTAGATTCTATCGTTAGTAAGTGATCAAATTTTCCTTCTCTTTCAAACGATTAAAAAAGTAAATAGGCTATGAAAACTGGTAGCCATCTTGACCATCTTTGATTGCAGAGGTTAATTTCAATTGCTTTTTTTACAGGGTAGCACAAAAAATTTTTCTGTTCAATTATTTTTTTTTCTTAAAATTTAGAGGCCCAAGCTTTAGCTTAATGGTAAATCCGGCACTGCATATAGAAATCCGTGGGAATGAGAGAACCGATTCATTGGCAAAGAAAGCCGCGAGATCGTTTCATCTGTATAGGTTTGGGAAAATCCCAATCACTTATTATTAAAGGAATTATTTGGCAAACATTCTTGATTTGTGGCAGCAAGAATGGAATAATGCTATCACTGTTAGGAATACTTTTTCCTTTTTACAATCTATTAAGGAATAGATTAGTCAACCAAAATTTTATTCCAAATTAAATTTGTCACAAATCATCACTGTTCATGAGAATTTCAATTCTTATCTAATATAGATTTAAATTAAGAGAAAGTCATTGTTGTAACTGTTCCAAAGATCTCAGGATGTTAAAACATTTAAGTTTTGATTGTATGTTTAAGATACAGAAGAAACATTTGGAAAGGCAGGCTATGTTAAATGGTTTCAACTGAACTTGTGATCTTCATTACTTTATCACTAACCAATAAGGCATTATTTTTAACTGATTCTAAGGCATTAGATTCAATATTTTAATTTTATTAATGTATCTGGGGCATTCGAATCAAACTGTATTAGTATTATTTTTTATTAATAATTAATATTTTTTCTTTCCTTCAAGATATAGGGTGAGTTCCAAACCTCAACGTCAGAAATAACTCAACATCAGTTTTTCTGGAACGACTTGCTGAGTGTGGAGATAAGATGGCGGCTAACATGGTGGTGAAGACAATAATGAATGTTAAAACTTCATTAGCATCATTAGAAAGCACTAAAATTTATTTATTAGTAAACAACAACGATGATAATGATTTATAACACTCTCTAACTTTTAAAATCTTATCATCTAGTAGGAACTACTTTTTCCGCGACGTTGGATAAACGGTGTAAACCGGTGTCAACAGTCTCATTACCTTTCAAATCGATTACAGTGATGACCTTTGATGAGCTCAACACTGATTGGTTTGTTGAGTTTTGGAACGGTTTGCTGAAATTTTTTATTCATCACTGATTAGTCTGTTGAGGTTTGGAACGCACCCATAATTTTAGAATTGTCGCGTTCTTGAATATTGTCGGGATTACAAACTGTTTATTGATGCCAATTATCGGGCATTCCTTCTTGGAATAGTTTATTTCATGGGTCGACAACTGGTGACCCATATGTGAATTATTTGAATAATGCATTTTATAATATAAAAAAATGAAATATTTATATTCATGATATCGCCATGCAACTTCGAAACAGTCATAGGAGTGGGATAACAAAGGCGACCTCATACGTCAGGTTATAAAGTGAATATAGATAATCTAAGGAAAAACAACTGCAAAAGTCACATTAAGCAAGGAGACAAACATTGTGATGCATAAACCATATTGTTTTGTTTTTATATGATGATTTTTCATTCAGTTTCATGTTTGTTTCATATCTCTTATTTTAAATATTTCTGCATTTTTTAAAGATTGTTATAAGTGATAAAATATCCGTTTTTATTGTTATTTTTTAATTAAACGCTTGCGGTCCAAGAATAAGAAATAAATGTTAATGAGGTCAGTAGGTGTGAAAAGGTTGCTGACCCCTTTTCCTCTCTAAACATTTGACATTGTAGCGTTCATGCTTATTTCAAGATTTTCATACCTGATGTAAACTAATATATTGACGTCAAGTATCGAGTCTTCCCAATTGGAAGATTTTATTACTGTCTTTATATATTTTTATGTATAAACTGCACTGAATGCGATTAAAACTTCTTTTCCTAGTGACTGGCCACATTTTCTTCTGGTAGGAATCTTTCAACATTGTTTTTACTTTCCTATATCCTTTTAACTTCATTCTTCTCCAGGTTAAATGGACAACCCCCTATCCTCTTTATTAAATAAATAAATAACTTCAAGAGACAAAAATTTTGATTTTAAATTACAAGACGGCAATACACCTGGTACAATTGTCGCCTTACCGAAGCACGGCGAATGAGGTACGGTATATATCGAAAAGGGGGCCGAAACACACAAAAAACCCTAATGGGCCAGAGGTCAAAGGTCAAACGTTTACGAGATAGAAGCATCTAGGCGGCATAGGTAATGGAGCACGGGAACAAGACGCGTCGCGTCGCAGATCACAGCGAGACTATGTCAAACGGCATGCGCCATTTGCAACAAACGGAAGTTTGCGGGTCTATATCTCGTTAACGTTTGACCTTTGACCCTTGATTCATTATTTTTGTGTTTCAGCCCTGCTTTCGATGTGTACCACTTTCGCCGTGCTTCGGTAAGGCGACAATTGTACCATACACTTTTTGACCATTTGAAAAATATTTGCCAAGATTAGATGTATATCCTAATAATTTTTTCCATTTTTTGTGTCACATTATTTTTAATATGACACAAAAATGGAAAAAATTATTATTATGACGTGAATACCTACTGCTAAGCCAGTTTCGTCTGCAGCAGCGAGTCGGGTAGCAGGCCGGTTAGATTATTTAATCGGGAAAAATATTGTAACATTTTCAATTGACGATATAAAGAAAAGTGCAAGTGATCTTTGTTCTCAATATAAAGAATTGGACAAATTTCAATTTTTCAATGAATTAAAATGCCTTAAATCGCAGGGACAAGTGATATTTCCAAATTTAACATCATTATACCGCAGGGAAATTTTAGAAGGAATTTTAAAAATGATTCACAAAGGTTCCAATCTATATTTAACCATGGCACTACGTATCACGCTCACGTTACCCGTTATTGTTGCTACTGGAGAACGAAGATTCAGTAAATTAAAAATTATTTAAGGTCAACGATGACTCAAAATCAATTGACCAATTTAATAATACTATCTATTGAAAATTGTCTTTTTAGAAACCGATTTTAAAGTAGTAGTAAATAATTTTGCAGAAATCAAAACATGAAAAATGAAGCTTCTGTATTAGCTTGTTTAATAAAATTTTATAATCTGTGTAAAATAATATTTGCTGAATCTACTGTATATCTGACAATTTTTATAATTTATATGTTATATCCCGATTTCTCCTTCACACATATTAAATAAATAATAAAGAAAAAATTACAAAAAATTTTGCTGATTTATCTATTTTTATTCCCTACAAAGGCGCCTTTTATATCTTGAGCCATAGGCGCTTAGAGCAGTAGCTACGGTACCATATATATGTAACATTAAGAATAATGCTAACAGTTCTTGTATTTGTTACTTCTGCGGAACGAAGTTTCTCGCAATTAAAATTATTATTAAATTATTTCAGATCGAATATGAGTCAAAGATTAGAGAGAATCCCCATGTATGTATAGAATGAGAATTAGCAAAGAAAATTAATTTTGGCAATATAAAAAATTGTAGGAAATAAGCAATTAAAAATATTGTATTTTTTTTTCTCTGATTCTTTGTCGAGTATATAACTACAGTAATACCCCGAAGTTACGCGATAGGTGGGACCGACGAAAATCGCGTAAGTCGGGGTACAACTTTGCATATAAATATATATAGATTTGGTTTAATTGGGACTAAGGACTAACGAAAACAAGAAGAAAAATATTTAATAAAATTGCAGTTCTTTATACATATTAATACAAAATATTAAAAAAATTGAGTTACGTAAAAAATTATTCACTTTTACTTAATTATCACACCTTAATTTCAGCATTTTTCCATCTCAGCAATAATACTATGACGTTTACGAATTATGCTCGAGTTCAAGGATAGCATTTTTCACCGCATAATGAAAGAATTCTCGATCTTTTTATGATTGTGCTACCGGAATCCACAGTAAGAACAAATTTCTTTGCCAATTCACAAATTTTCATTCTGTTAGCATTATCAAGGATTTTGATAAGTTTATATTCCAAAGATATCATTTTCCTTTTCTTACTAGGTACAGGAGAATCGGATTTTCTTCGTTTGGTCGACATAGTTTGTGTTTTGTTGTTTTCTACATGCACGTAGAGTTCGCGCGAAACGCATATCACAGCAAGATAGCGTGCAGCAGTGTGCCAAACGAAAAAATCAAGAACAGCCTAAGTCGGGATATTAGTGTATATATATAATATTTGTAACTTATATTTAATAAAATTATATGATTTTTCGGTAAAAAAGTTTTTTTGCAAATATACTGGGATTCCACTGATAACATTTTCCCGAGGCCCTGCAAAATCTCCAACTGGCTTGATCAGGGCCGCGCCATCCATAGGAGGAAAGTCATGCTAAGCACGAAGGCGCCAAGAGCATAAAGACACTGCGAACTTTTGAAATTTACAAATTTTAAAATAAACTACTGAACATTCTTTTAATATAAAAAATATTTGATATAACACGAGGTCGATCAGAAAATTTTTAAATTTTCATTGAATTTCGGAAATATAAGTACGATAAATATTGTATATACAATGCCAGATCAAAAAATAATTCAAGCGAACAAAAGACACCCCGACTTTAAAAAGGAATATCTCAAAAACTGTTAGCGATAAAAAAATAATTTCTTACGGCATATTTATACGACGGTTTAAAATTTAAGTTATATCCACAGATGTTTATCTTATTTTTGTGTAGTACCAAAAAGCACAAATAGGTGGCACTACACGTGCTCAATCTTTTGTGTTTACTATGAGCAGTCAGCATCCTCAGCGAGCAGTAGTTGAAATTTAAATTACAATATTTTCCATCGATAGGAATCATATGTAGTCGAAGAACGAAATTTGTTGCAACCTTTTGCAATGTATCGACTGTAATAATCATACACATATCGGTGATTAATTGTTCCAAGTGTTCTGGGATTTTTGCTGGATGTATTGCTGTATATTGTCCTTCGAGTAGCCTCATAGGAAGAAATTACATAGATCCAGCGGCATAGATTGAAATCCGGCCAATATGGGAGCCAATCCGTCACGTTCAACGCCACATATCGGTGCTTTTTGGTATTACACAAAAATAAGAAGCGACTTAAATTTTAACCTACCACATAAATGTGCCGTAAGAAATAAATTTTTATCCCTAATCGTTTTTCAAATATACTTTTTAAAGTCGGGAGTTTTTTCTAGGACACCCTATATATGCATTATTTTGATTTATTACGGAATAATTGAAACGGGCAGAAAACAACTTTATCTTAGACTTATTTTTTGATTAAAAATAATTTATTAGATTGATAATCTTTTAATTCTAATTTATTATCCAATATTTCACCATAAAAATACAGCTTCAAATATTTATTTCTAGGATATACATTTTATACTTTCGAATAATATATCTAGAAAAGCTTAAGATCTCTGAAAACTGGTAGTCAAGTGACCTTTGTCTAAGTCTATCTAATATTTGAAGTAGTCGTTAATTAATGGTTATCTTTTATCTATCTATAGTATAACGGTCTAAAATTGGCGGTCTGTGACGCCTGTTTTTGCAGCCCGCGTTGCATTTTTAAATATAATTGAAAGAGCATATACTGTAGAACAGCGGTCGCCAAAGTGGTGGTCCGCGGACCACTAGTGGTCCGCGAGAAAATTTCGCTAGTCCCCAGAAAAATGTGGAATATACTTACTCATCACGTTATATTTTAAGATGCATTGAAACATAATTCAACTCATAACAATACGTGAAAAGTTATAAAAACGCTAATTCATAGAATAACGCCATTCTATGTGGATATCGTTTCGCACTCTTCTAATGTGGATTCATATGTGGATAATAGATCCGTTTGCAGCGAAAATTCAGGATGATAATTTAAGCATGCATCTAAAAGAAAGCCTCATCGACCTATCGTCCGACGAAACTCTCAAATTTAAATTTCATTCATCCTTATCAAGATCTGTTTTGGCTTTCCATAAAAAATGAATACCCTTTTCTTAGTGAAAAGGCAATGAAAATTCTGATTCAATTCTCCACAACTTATTTATGTGAAAAGGCCTTTTCACATAAATAAGCCCAAAACACGGTACCGATCTCAGCTTGAAATAAATGCAGTTCTCCGTCTTGCAGTAACAACATTGGATCCAATTATCCATAATCTTATTTCAAGTAAGCAGGAACATCCATCACACTAGCAATGTATAATGCTAAAAGTTTGATATACTTAAACCATTTTTTAATTGTTTTGTTTTTACAGTTTTTGTTTATTTTGTTTATTTTATTATGGTTTATTAATAAAGCTTTCATAATTTGGTTACAATTAATAGTTTCATTTTATTAACTAGGTACATTTTATGTGTTCTTAGATCACAATTTTTTTTTATAAATATATTTAACACTTAAAAAATCCTATTAGTGGTCCGCGGGATTTAAATTATGAATTTACTGGTCCGTGAGATCAAAAAGTTTGGCGACCGCTGCTGTAGAAAATATTCAGAAAAAAATCGCTATCGTCTATTAGTGGTCCGCGGGATTTAAATTATGAATTTACTGGTCCGTGAGATCAAAAAGTTTGACGACCGCTGCTGTAGAAGATATTCAGAAAAAAATCGCTATCGTTTTTTTCATGAAATATTTGAAAATTATATTAAAAACACTATAGTTTAGTATTGTATCGAAATTCAGTAAAGCATAATAGATTTGTAAATCAATTTTCTTTTATAAAAATTTTCACTTCTATCATTTACAAATTGCTTTATAATTTTTGTGGCCCTACAATCAATCAAAGATATCTAAAATGACCCTTTGAAGAGAATGAGTTTAAAACCGCTGCTATTATCTATGTTGGGGTGGCCAAGCTTCGTGACATTACGAGCCATATAGGAGAATCTCAAATACTTGAGAGCCATAATTAATTTCTTTCCTGATCAAGGAGAGCCGCATCAGTTTCTTTTCGGGTAATCTTAAGAATAGTTTCAAAAATTGTTTATTATATATTTTACACGCATTTATTTCGTATATTATGCATATTCTTTTTTACAATAAATAAACAAATTACAAATATATTATTTTTAAAATAAGTATTTGCTCCATATTAACTTTCGTGGTATGAAGCCATACTAAAAGTACCAAAGAGCCTCAATTTGGCCACCATGGGTCTATGTACTAAGTGTTTTCGCCTAAAAAAATCGTCACATATTATCACTTGACGTCTTTAGATGAAACAGTCTTTAAATCAAGTTTTAAAAGTTTAAACTAATAAGAACAAAGACGAAAATATCGTTTAGTCTTCCTATTTTAACGATGTCTATACTTAATCACTTAACAAAAAGTTCAAACAAAACAATGACCGATCAATTGGTTTCCTTGGTCAGTAGGTAGTAGAATTAGTAGGTATTAATTACTTATTGAAACAAGATAAATTTATAGAATTCAGGCAACATGGAAAAAGTTTTAGAAGAAAATTTTAATTTAATTTATCTAGAAATCTTTTTTTCCCACAATCATCTTGAAACTTGAGAGAAGAATCAAGTCCATTGAAATCTTCATTTCGGAAAGTTCTTACTACTCGTGGTCTTCACTTAATTCTTACGAGAACAGCGTGTCATATACATCATTGATTAAAAAGATACAGATACATTAAAATGGAAGATGTTTGTACAACACAGTGCAGTGCAGTTTGTACAATACCTCGCAATTCGATATTTGAATTTCGCGGTATGGCGCGTGCGCGTACATGAATTGTGTGATGTCATTTTGTTATTTTACAGTTCTTGTTGGGCCGCTTTGGTGTTTGACCGAGTTGTTTGTGTTAATATTGAATTCTGCATTTTTTAGAAAGTAAAAAAATTGTGCATCGGGGTAGTTATTATTTTTTTGAGTGAAATGTACGGATGAATTGAAAAAGAACCGACCAGAGGAATAATTCCGGAAAGAACGGTCGATTGAGCATAGAGAAGAAAAAGAAATTGTAGATAGAGTACAGAAAGGTAGAACAATTAAGATGTAACTCAAGACTCAATAAAAATTTAACTTTCAAATATTTACGAAAGTCGAGGACCGCCTGTAATAGATTTCATTGGAGAAGGTGACCATTAATATATACAGAAATTATTCTTACTGTATATCTGTTGAGACACTTATGTTTTTTAAATTTTTTATATTCATCAATTCATATATTCTCGCAGGATTACCGTGAGATTGATGATGAATATTAGAGCTTATTGTTATTACAGGGCAATGAATAGCATTCTCTATATTTTGTGAGTATCTAAAGTAGATCTATATATATTGGAAGACAATAATATATACAGTGGATTCCGCTTAATTGGAACAGCCGCGTAATTTGGGAAATCTCAAAGAATTGAAATCAAAGTAATAAACTAATACATAATTTAAACACTTAATTGGGACAACTTTTCGCTTAATTGGGACAGTAGCAGAAAAGGAATTTTCAATTTTTGATATATTTTAGGGATTTTTCGAAAGTATGGCTACACATACATACACTAATCTTTGCCGAGATGTCAAGAAAGGATTTTACATTCGAGTAAAATTGCTTGGCTGAATAAAATTAAAAGCCAGCCATTTAATACGAGCCATGGTAGACTGGCTGAAATAAACCAAAATCTACCATAGACACGTCTCTACAACAAGAAAATCAACTGCGTGAAGAGTGGGCATTGAGAAAGAAATTCCAGGAACATCCAAAAGAAAACGTGATGGAAAGGATCTAATTCCGACAAGAAAATCAACTACGTGAGAAGTGGGCATTACAGAAAGAAATTCTAACAAGAAAATCAACTGTGTGAGGAGTGGGCATTACAGAAAGAAATTCCAGAAGATCAAAGCAACTGTGCAAGAAGTGGGCATAACAGAAAGAAATTCCAGGAACTGTCCATAAGAAAGCGTGATGGAAAGGATCCAGAAGTGGAAGAAGCATTAGATCAATTGTTTTCTATAGTTAGCGGGCGAAGCGTGAATATCAGCGGTCCAGTATTAAAGACGGAGATCGGTAAAAAATAATAATTATTTATTTTATTTTAGAATTTATTATTACTCCGCTTAATTGGGACAAAATGGCTTAGTCCCGACGTGTCCCAATTAAGCGGAATCCACTGTATTTGAAAATACGACAAAATGAACCCAAATTTTTAATACGCTGATGTCTTTAATTCTTCGCAAAAACCATCAGATAAATCCAGTCTTGCTGTAAATTTTTCCAGTATTATCAATACGTAACGAATAATTAATGATAAAAATTTCATAATTAAAAAAATAACTTCATTGTAATCTAATTTAATTGGATTTTAATGAAAATTTCATAAAAAAAAAAAGTTTTATCTAATTTAAGTATTTATAAAGTAATTAATTTTGTAATATAATTATTTTTGAATAAAGTATTTTAATGTTAGTAATAAACCAATAACTTTGGAATTACTAATAGAGAAAATAGGATTAATATACAGGTATCCTTCCTATAACACGGTTTCGCTCTAACACAATTTGAAAATTACGGAATTCCTCATATAACACGGTACTTCTACAATACAGTTTTTACTTAACACATTTAGAAAATCATATTTACTCTCCTAAAATACAAAATATTTTCATTAATTTTTGTAAATCCACATTATGGACACACAATACACATTAAAAACACATATAAAAAGCAAAGTATTTCCCAATGACTGCACATTAAACTGCAATCATTGGGAAATACTTTACTAAAATTAGCCATAAATACAATTTCTCTAGTTTGTCGTGAGACAGAAGATATGCATTCTATTCTCGATTTCGATTTGAAACGGAGTTAATCGAATTAATTTTGAAATTGAGTTACATTGTCGATCATTGAATATTTTGTGTTCCCAACGTTCAGTTCTTGGATAAAAAAATAAGTTTTTATTCTTCGGTAGAGGAATGTGAAAGTGAAGGAAAAGTTTTTTATTCATAAATTGTTTTTGGGTGCGATTGTTTTCCATCGGATTGTAATGGGTTAGATTACAAATTTTGTAAAGAGAGCAGAAGATACGCAAACTTTAAATGCAGAAAAAAGTGAAGCTGATATTATTAAAAAGAAAAAGCGTTTTCTTTTAATTGAACAGTGATAAGGAACGTATAATTATTAAATTAATGTTAGAAAGAAAGTGAAGAAAAAGTTTTTTATTCATAAATTGTTTTTGGGTGCTAAGGAACGATTGTTTTCCATCGGGTTGTACTGGGTTAGATTACAAATTTTGTAAAGAGAGCAGAGATACGCAAACTTTAAATGCAGAAAAAAGTGAAGCTGATATTGTTAAAAAGAAAAAAACGTTTTCTTTTTAACTGAACAATGATAAGGAACATATAATTATTAAATTAATGTTATATAGGCTATATACTTTTTCTTTCTATTTGTTTTACGTATATATATATTTTTTTTCGTCTTACGTATATATTTTTTCTTTCTTTGTGTTTCGTGTTATTAATATTCTTAATAAAAATTAAGTTTCTTATAAGAAATTAAAGAAAGTTATTTGTTTTTAATTGGCTTTGGAACGTAATTCTCCTTTTTGTGGCTCCAGGTCTCATATAACACGATTTCACACAACACAGTGTGTTTTAGGAACTTATCTACCATAGCAGAGATATATCTGTATAAAACAAAAAAAGCGCTGGGAACGTAACTCTCCTTTTTGTGGCTCCAGGTCTCATATAACACGATTTCACACAACACAATGTGTTTTAGAAAGTTATCTACCATAGCAGAGTTATTTTATTACCATTATCTACCATCTGTATAAAACAAAAAAAGCGCTAAGTGACGATCCCTGAGAAAAACATACATTTGGAGAGAGAACCATTTTTATTTAGAAACTCTTGGGGTTTAACAGAAAAGAAGTAATCGAGGCGCACGGCAGTTCGCCGGGCCAAGTTCGCGCGGCGCATACCGTGTGTACTGTATATTTACACGAACCAACTTAAGCCATAGTTGTCATCTCCATAACTTCGCTTCTGATTAAGCTAGTAAAACGAAAATTGTATATGTTGTTAAGCTTTATTCCCTCTCGACCATGTAAAAATTTCAAACTTTAATATCAAAGTATTTAGGAGATAAAGGCCCCAGAAAATAGCAAATTTAAGCATTGACTCACTCATCAAAATTATATAGGGCTTCCCCTAGATATAGAAATTTGAAATTTAGCACAAATATACGTTCGCGCGGCGCATACCGTGTGTACTGTATATTTACACGAACCAACTTAAGCCATAGTTGCCATCTCCATAAATTCGCTTCCGATTAAGCTAGCAAAACGAAAATTGTATATGTTGTTAAGCTTTATATCCCATACGACCCTGTAAAAATTTCAAACTTTAATATCAAAGTATCTAGGAAATAAAGGCCATGAAAATCGCAAATTTAGGCATTGACTCACTCATCAAAATTATATAGTGCTTCCCCTAGATATAGAAATTTGAAATTTAGCACAAATATAGGTCTTAGAATACAGGTAAAGAAAAAATTCTGAAAATGCCAACTTTTCAATTATTTTGCGACTTATTTACTTCACCCAACCGATTGAGCGCGTCGCGTCGCGTCGCATCTGGCAATGCGGCATCGCCTATATAGTAATCTTTTTTAATGAATATATTGATTAAATTTAATGAACATATTGATGAATATAATAAATATATCGGCTATTACGAAATATTTTCGTGGTTCCAGCCGAAAAATGAACATATTGATGAATATAATAAATATATCGGGTGTTACGAAATATTTTCGTGGTTCTAACCATGAACATATTGATGAATATAATAAATATATCGGGTGTTACGAAATATTTTCGTGGTTCCAACCGAAGACATACTTTATCACCTGTATTAAAACACTATTAATACGAAACGGATAATTCATAAACATCGGTTAAAAGGAAAAAATGGCATCTGGCGAAGAATTATTTAGCTATCATAGATTATTTTTTATTTGGCGTGTTTGTTTAATAAAATTACTTAACAAAAATATTGACATCTCACCAAAAACATAAATGTGAAAAATGGCCAAGTTCTCTAGCTCAGATTATTATTTATTTAGCGTGTTTATTCAATATAACAACTTAGCAAAAAATACTGATATCCCACAAAAAACAAAAATGTGAAAAAATGGGTCAACTTCTGTTCTATCAGTTTGTTTGGCTACCAAAAGAGTAGCGATCTAAAACAGGTGCCAAGTTCCATTCCAACCCCAATGACGAAAAATGAGATTTAAGCTGAAATAAATTCAATATAGTGTCACCTTTTCAGGCTTTTAGTTGGCAAGTTTTTGAGTTATATTAAGTTATTACCCAGCTATCATAGATATTAAAACTTGCCAAATAAAAGCCTGAAAGTGACACTGTATTAAATTTATTTCAGTATTTAAATCTCATTTTTCGATATTGGGACAGGAATGGAACTTGATACCTATTTTAGATCTCTATTCTTTTGGAGGCCAAACAAACTGATAGAACAGAATTTGGCCCATTTTTTCACATTTTTGTGTTTGATGGGATTCAGTTTATTATAATCATTTCAATATTGTAGGTCAGGGCAGTGCGGTGCTATGAGGCAGAGAGGCGGCCGCCTCAGGCGGCACCGTAAGAGGGCAGCATAAGCAGCAAAATCAAAATACAATTTGAACCATTCAATAATTAAAAATCTTTACGCAACGCTCTTTTATATTGATCTATATTGATAGTTCTACTTTGAGCTTATCAATTATTGACAATATTTGATTTTAATGTTAGTTTGTCTTGAGAAGTGGGAAGTGGCTGTGCTGTGTTTAAATCAGTAAATCAAAATTAAATAAATTCTGAACCAGCTAATAGGACCTTAAAATAAAATTAAAGATGCAGGAGCGCTTTCGGACTGGACTTCCCCTCTTCAGCTGCACAGAAAAAGTGAGCTTTAGTAGAGAATGGGGACATCTGTAATAACAAGTGTAAATTGTAATTTAAACCCTGAGTGTTAGGGGAACGGTCAATACTTTCGGACGAAATGAATCAGATATAAATGCAAAAGATCTTCAAGAAGAATTACGTGATATCCCGAATGCTCCCATTTTCTATGAAACCTTTGGATGTTTTAAATTATTTGTGCCAAAATAACTTTAATTACTTTGTATCCGAATACTGTTACAGCTCTGACAGTTTTATTCACTCCCTGTCTCTATAGCTAGTGGGGAAAGAAGTTTTCATAAAACATAAATGTGAAAAATGGCCAAGTTCTCTAGCTCAGATTATTATTTATTTAGCGTGTTTATTCAATATAACAACTTAGCAAAAAATACTGATATCCCACAAAAAAACAAAAATGTGAAAAAATGGGCCAAGTTCTGTTCTATCAGTTTGTTTGGCCACGAAAAGAGTAGCGACTCCCTAATTAACGAATTTGCTAAAGTTAAAGGTAGAAGGATAAAACTGCAGTAGATTGTTGGGTAATTGATATCATTATTTTAAAGTAGTTTTATTGTCTTGTGCAGTTTTTTTAAATCACAAACGAAGGTTATTTTAAAGAAAAAACAGAGCGGCATTTCGATGTCGCCCTGTTTTTTCTTTATTAAGGGGGAAATTAAGGGGCGGCATTTCGAAGACTTGCCTCCTACTAAGAAAATCTACCGCACGGCCCTGCTGTAGGTATCTATAAAACGACAATTTTATAAAATATTGCATTATGTTTCTAAAAGTGACACTGTATTAAATTTATTTCAGTATTTAAATCTCATTTTTCGACATTGGGACAGAAATGGAACTTGACACCTGTTTTAGATCTCCATTCTTTTGGAGGCCAAACAAACTGATAGAACAGAATTTGGCCCATTTTTTCACATTTTTGTGTTTGATGGGATTCAGTTTATAATAATCATTTCAATATTGTAGGTACTGTATCTATAAAACGACAATTTTATAAAATATTGCATTATGTTTTCTATATTGATAACTAAAATTCTTCACACAAACAAAATATGTGATGGATTAAAATCAAGTTTTCCATCATATTTTTAAATTTTTCTTTTCTAATTTTATTTGAATATAAATCAGATATAAGGAAGTAGATTATTTGGTCTCAAATATTTTTAAGTTTTTCTTTTCTAATTTTATTTAAATATAAATCAGATATAAGGAAGTAGATTATTTGGTCTTAATCTTAAGGATTTCATTTAAATAATTAAAATGGAATTATGCTAGAATAAATTTGATATGAATTGATAAACAAATTGAATAAAATTTTCATTTCATTAATGTGATTATCCAAAATTATTAGCAATTAATTTAATTATGTATTTTATTAATTGTTAATATAGAAGTTTAGTAAACAAAGTGAAATTTTTAATATTTTTCAGTTTTAATAATTATATTCCAAATGCAGTACATAACTTCATTAAAATTATAACAAGAGAATTATCTATATATTATGCCTATATTCTTCTTCAAGTTTTTAGCAAGTGGAGGAATGAATGATAATCCCGAATTATTTTTAAATATTCAAAATTTTTCTGCCGGGTAATGTTGGTTAGTGAATTTATTTCACTATAAGCCGCAAAGCCACGTCAAGGCCTCACCCTTTTTTGCGGATTTTTTGTTTTTCCAGAAACCTCATAATGGCTAGACAGAATCCCCATTATGAATAAAACTGGATTAATTTTAAATTAAACTGGAGATTAATTTAGCCCCTCCAGCCAAACAAATAAAAATTTTCTGGCGTTATTGTTTTCTTAACTTAATTGTTTTCCGAAGTATTGTTTCGGAATTCTGCTTTTCTCATAAAATTCAATATTATAAAATATATAAATATTTCATTTACTAATTGCATATTGATGCCAGTAATATTTTCCATAAATTTTTCATTGTAAAACATTTTATTTTATTACTAATTGGACACAAAATAAGTTAATTGAAATTATTGTCAACATTTATCTGCAATATACTTACATATTTATCTTACTTATTTGACTTATTGTTTAGTTTTATTTATTCATATTTTTATTTTTAATTTTTTACGTTAAAAAATTACAGTATAGCCATTAAAAACTGACCATATGCTTGTCTGCAATAGCATTTTACTTGTTTCCGGATTTGAAAATCTGAAAAAAAAAAAAAATCTCGAATTATTTCGGCTTAGAGATACTCAATCTGAATTATGCAACTAAAGAATCTTCTTTTCTGATTAAGCCTAGGCCTTAGTAAATATTCTCGTATTGGAGAAGGTTTTATATTCAAACTAAAAAATAACTATATTTTGAGTTTCATATAATAATTTTATTATATATATATATATATACACACACACACACACACACACCCATCCCTCGATTTGCACGGTACTCAATTTACACGGTTTCGCTTTTATACAGTTTTTAAATGAAAACAAAAAAATTTTTTGGATTTTATTTCGATTGTTTCTGCATTAGCCATTTTTAATAAAGAGTGAATACAGCTATATTTCGTATAGTCCAATTTATTAAAATAGAGAGTGAATACAGCTATATTTCATATAGTCCAATTTATTTACACATTTGTGGGTTTACGAGTTCGTAGAGATTAATAAGGAGTGAATACAGTTATACTTCGTATAGTCCAATTTATTTACACTAAAGAGTGAATACAGCTATATTTCGTATAGTCCAATTTATTCACAAACAGATTAATAAAGAGTGAATACAGTTATATTTCATATAGTCCCATTTATTTACACACAAAATAAACAATCTAGTTTCAAACTAAATTCAATACAAAATCCGATAATTATCTCATACAACACTAATCATATAGTCCAATTTATTCACACAAAACAAAATAATCTTGTTTCATATAAGCTACATTTCGTATAGTCCAATTTATTCACACAATGCAAAACAATCTTGCTTCACTATAACTAAATCGATAGTCCAATTTATTCACACAAAACAAAATAATGTTGTTTCACTATAACTAAATTCACAATCCGATAATTATCTCATACAACACTAATCTATGTCTTAATTCAGAAATCCGATAATTATCTCATACAACACTAATTTATGTCTTTAATTCAGAAGAACTTTCGATAATTATCTCATACAATACTAATCTATGTCTTTAATTCAGAATAACTGACAGTTCTTCCAACACTAATCTATGTCTTTAATTCAGAATAACTCACAGTTCTTCTTACTCCACTTTCTGTTTCACTATAACTAAATTCAATACAAAATCCGAAAATTATCTCATATAATACTAATCTGTCTTTAATTCAGAATAACTCACAGTTCTTCTTAGTCCACTTTCATAACTAAATTCAATACAAAATCCGATAATTATCTCATACAACACTAGTTATGTCTTTAATTCAGAATAACTCGCAGTTCTTCTTAGTCCACTTTCGCAATTTATCGCTCACTTTTAACTTTTACTGTCCAAGTCTCGCAATTCAACTAAACTCGACTCAGACTCGCGGCTCGCCTATTTTTGCAATTTTCCTACATTCTAGATCGTACGATAACTGTCGAGTTAAGAATCATCTTGTTTCTAGAAATTATGTAACAAATATTCCTTATGAAGATTATTTATGTTTGAATTCTTTTATTGTTTTTATTTATACGGAATATTGTTAATTTGTTTCTTTGTACTGTATTCGGTGTTAATTAATGTTTATGGTTTCATTTTCAAAAATAAATTGAAAAGTATAAGTATTAAATTGTCTCTAAAAATTAATGAACCAATCCCTTTTTTTTTTTCTTTAATCCTTACCTCATTTTACACGGTTATAAAGAACATAATCTCGACTTTTCATTATCTTCTTTAGATCGATTTATACGGTTTACAGTTTAATTGAACATATCCTATTTTGTATGAATCTCGTTTATGCATCTCGTTTATACATGATTTCGGTTTGCACGACTTTTCCAGGAACGTATCTACCGTGTAAATCGAGGGATGAGTGTATACATTCATCCCCATAAATTTTCGTGTTTTTATATATAATACATAAATTTTCGTGTTTATATGTATATATAAACACGAAAATTTATGCTATTTTTAAATTAAACTTTCCTCAATCCGAAACGTTATTAAAAATAAGAATATACTTAAAAAGTTGTTAACAGTATTTCTAAAAGACATTACTGAAAATTACTTAAATATATTATAATTATCTTTTAATTTTTAATGAAAATATTATATGCAACTTCTGGTAAATGAATGTTACAAATAACGATATAAATATATTAATATCGTTGGTTGAAAATTATCACACGCTAATTTTTTGTAATATAAAAGTAAGGGAAATTATCGGAAAAAATCCCTTGGTAATTTTTTTTAATAAAATATTGATAACCATATATTTGTTACTTCATTGATAAAAATTTATCCTTTGCTTTTATAATAAATTTATAATATGAGTTTATTTTGAAAATATACTTAATATTAATTATAACTGATAAATACTGAAGTTTATGTTTGTCTACTGACAAAAGTCACAGCTGTCTATGTTGATATACTGTACACGTGATTACAGAACATGGGATATTACTTGTTGTTGTTGTTGATATTTTTATTCTTTTTACGAGATAGTCAAAGTAGCAGCGATTTGTACACGGATAACTCAATCAAATACGACGAGGAAGGATTTAGGAAGAATATAGGAAATATAGTGCATTTTGTTAAATTTTACGCCCCTTGGTGAGTATAATGAGCAGATGGTGGCGAGTCACTGAATGGTACAGGAATACTGTATCTTTCCTTTAAATGTTATTCGTGAATCTATGTAGTTATTTTGTTCTCAAGTTTAGTTGGAAGTATAGCTCACAATATCGGCTAAAATCTTAATACCGATTTTTCGCATTTTTATTTTATGCACGGGATCCCGGTATTAATACCAGTATTGATACTATAAATTTATAAATCTTTATTCGCTTAATATATACATTGAATACAGAAGGAAACCTCCATAAAGCACAAAGATTTATATAAAGAAACTTTCAAGATAACTCACAATACATTTAAAGACTGTTTAAAAAAGAATAATAAATGTATTTAGCTGATTTGACCGGAGCAGTGTTTCTCAAACTTGACTTTCCTGCAGACCACTTTTTTTGAGAAAAAAGAGATTAGCAGATCTCCAGTGTTGAATTATGTAATTTTTCAACGCATACAAACAAAACTAATATATAAATTAGGTTCAAATGAGCTGATCTATATTTTTTATGCAATTATGATTGGGATTATTAATTTTTTATTTGTAATTATTATTGGAATGATTTTTTTTTGTACTTTTATATAAAATTCGAAGGGGGTTTCTAGGGTTTTTGTAAAATTAGAAAGGACCTCAGGATTTTAAACAAAAGCCCTGTTTTTAATAATTCTTTTTAAACAAAAACTATGGAGTCTTTTAATAAGAAGGAGTCAAAGCTTTTAGAGGACCCCTTTCCACTCAAGAAAGAGTACCAAGGAGAAACTATGGGGTCTGCACACCACACTTTGAGAAACATTAGAGTAGAGGAATATATATAAATTCATGATATCTTTGATTTTTTTCCAAATATTGAAATCAAAATAGTTTTTTATTAATTTTCATGATATGAATTTATTAATAACATTTTAATATTCTGCCTGTCAAATCTTTGGAAGATGCAGTAGTTATTAACTATTTAAAATTTTTAAAACTCTGCTTATAACTTTACAACGTTTTAAAATAATTATAGTTTCTAGCACTTTTTGTAGTAATTAAACATTTATAAATTAAAATAAATAAAACTTTATAAGTTTTATTTATTTTAGAAATGTTATTTTAGAAATTTTTTCTTCAATCAAACTATAATGAATAAATCAAATCAAATGAATAAAGTTTTGCTTACAAGGATAAAAAATTTAAAAAATAAATTTTAACAAACGTATTTTGAATACATCGTTATGTATCGATTGCATTGAAAGTGAGAAATAAAATAATTAAACAATTATAAAGCATAAACAAACAATAAAAAAAATAAAATACAAAATGCCTAAACAGCTATGAGATGAACAAACTTTGGATAATACGACCAAACTGGCTTGGATGTATATGGTGATGCAAGAGAGGATAAAACATACATAACCAAGCATTGAGAGTCAGTAATAAGACAGAATGAATATTATTTTAAAAGACTGTTTTGTTAAATAAATATTTAGAAGTGTTGTCTGGAAATCAACTTCCAGTGACCTGGTAGAAAAAACAAGAAAGGAGAAAATTTATTACATACATATATTTCTTACATATCTACAATATTTAACATATTCACCACAAATTGAAATATTTGTTATAGTATTACACAACCTTTTGTAAACCCTCATCATAGACAGTTGTCACTTGGGAGTTCAGCCAATTCCATGTGCTGTTCATCAGTTCTTTGTTGACCTCAAACTGTTCAAATCTCAAATGCTCAACCACATTTTCATCTTTAAAAATAGATAAAAATCACTTGGTGCAAGGTCTGAACTGTAAGGTCTGTTGCAACTTCTGTTGGAATTTCTCGAGTAGTCCTTGTATGCATGCTACTTTGTGTGGACATTCATTGTCATGGAGAAAGATCATGCTTGATGTCAACATGCATTGCCTCTTGTTCTGAATTTCCCACTAGAGTTACTTAAGAGTTTTGCAATAATTCCCTGAACTGATAGTCATTATGGATGACATCAATTCAGTCAGTGCACCTCTTTTCACTCCCAGAATGCAATAACTATAAGCTTCTTGTTGAATAAAGATTGTTCAAACTTCAAAATAAATACCACTTTTTTTGTTGATGTATGAGGTGGTGTACGTAGAAATTTTATTTTAAGAAATGAAGCTAAATATACCACTTTTTACTTTTTTTATGTAGACAATAGATACAAGCTCAGTTATTTAAGTAGAATAATTTCTTACATTTATAAATAAATATAATAAATTATTCTACCTAAAAAATTGAGTTTGTATCTATTGTCTATTGTTTAAATTTCTTTTGTTTATTAAATGAGAAGGTATGCATCCATTATTTGAATTGCTCTTTTATTTCAATATTCACAAATGCATCTGTCTCATCTCTTATCATAATCTTCTCAAGAAAGACATCCTCTTCTTTATGGTAGTGCTGCAGAAATGTCAATGCAGATTCTATTGTCTGCATCCTGTGAACATTTGTGATTAATTTTGTCACACACTGTCTGACAAAATTAATTTGTGGTAGCCTAGAGTCTTAGTTACAATTGCTTGGAGAATCTCAAAATTTTAGGAAATTTGCAAGAAATGTCAGCTATTGTGAATTGGCAATACTTTTGAACCACTTTGTCAACTCATCAAGATGGTCAGTCACCATAAATAGCCTCCCTTGACCATTGTCATCATGTACAGTACATCAGTTTGTCAGTTTTGAAATTTCCAACACCATTCCTTCACTCATGAAGTTTTGTTCATATATTTTACATATCCTCCAAATGAATTTCAGTCACACTGTATTCTTCAGCTTGCAAAAATTGAATAAAAAGACGAATTTCACATTTGATGGGAGCTTCAATGGTGGTAGTGATGTTTACTTTGTTCTGTGCAGTAACAGCACTGGATGAAATGGGTTCATGGATTGTTTAGAAGTAACCAATTTGTTACTGATTGCATCTGTGCAAACACTGGAATTGCTATAGCAAATAAATTTTGTTTATGAGCCTGCCAGAAGTTGATTTCTGAATAGCTTATTTAAACGAATCCATCATGTTACACTGCTCGGTACTTCTAAATTACAACAATTCAGCTCTTTGAGCAGGAAGTAAAATACACCTTTATCTCAACAGTAACTTTATTAACAATATAGTACTTTCGACTCGATCGAGTCCTCTTCAGTATTTACAAAGATTCGATTAATATTAAACAAAAATCGTTTTTATAAAACAGTTATCATTCTATTATTCTAAAATTGTACAAATTTTTTTTAAACAATAGTTTGAAACGTGTGTCTACCGCTAATTAGCCTATATAAACATAAAAAATTTTTGCATTTAGCATGCTCTTATTAAAAACACAAAATAAAATATAGTAAAAGTATATGTATTTAAACTAAACCAATTTTCATCTTCCTATTTCTAGCATTACTATCTTATCTTTTCGTCTTTTTGTGGCAATACTCCCATGCTAAGCTTAATTTTTCTGGTTCTACATAGTTAATGACTTTCTTGCCTTCTGCCTTCTTTTCGTATATTTCTACAGTTTCTGCTATTTTTAGCTTTTCTGGGCTTTTAATCATATTTATCAATTTAGTTTCATTCTATTTTGGTATAGCGTCAAAATTCATTGTTCTTTGTGCTAGTGCCATTGTAGCCTTCTGTTTCTCTCTGTCTGATTTGTGCTCTTGTAGTCTTTTCTTAACCGATCTAATTGTGGACCCTATGTAAATTTATTCTTCATTTGTATCTCTATTTTCTATTGGTATCTGGTACACCCCTGGCATATTTAAGGGTTGATGTCTAGCCTTATCGTTTCTAGTAAGATTAAAGATAGTATTCCTCCTTGAAAAGGATATTCTTCTTCCCGCCGCTTTCTGTCTTTTATTCTTATATTTCATAGTCAATGGGTTGTTTCGAAAATGTAGGGGCTATCTTCTCTTTCATTCTTTTCTTCTCTGTTCTGTTTACTGTCACTTCTAACTATTTTGTTCTCTATATTTCTCCATAGTTTTAGTATAGTATTCTGGTTGTATCCGTGTTTCTCTGCCTGTCGTATAATCCACTCCAATTCTTCGGTAACATTTCCCCACGTACTGCAATGCGTTTTAATTCTAGTGAGTAGGGCTCTAAATGAAGCCATCTTTATATGTCACGGCTCTCTCGAGGTTTTATGGATAAAAAGAGGAACATATGTGTCTTTCCTATATACTTTTGTTTGATATTTTCCTCTTTTAATTTTTATTTTCACATCTAAGTAGTTTATTTCCATTTCGTTTTCTCTTTCTTTCTTTCTTCAGCCCCAAACTTTCATCTCGGAAGACCTGCTCTATATCGATCCGATTATGTGTTTTTTCTCTTATAATAATATCATCATCTATATACTGTCTATATAACTTTACTGCTGGAATAAGCGTTTGGAAAACTTCGCTTTCTTTTCTTCTAATAACCATTTCCGCCAGTATTCCGGCTAGTGGGCTCACTATCGGGACACCCATCGTCTGTCTATAAAAACATCCTTTAAATTGAAAGGCTCCTTAGTGCCTCATGTATCAGGAGGTGACACAGGTTTCGTAGTAATTCTGGGTCCGTTTCATTACTTGGCAGATTTTCTAATAGCATTCTATATAGCAGTAAGCATGCCGGTTCCAGCACTATGGAGGGGTATAGTGCTTCGAAATCATATACCTCCATTGTTTCATCTGGTATAGCGCCCATTCGTAATCTAGTAACTTCTGTCTACACCACTTCGCCAGAGTTTTTTTTATACTGTAAGTAGGTGTGTCTTTTCTTTCAACGACTGGCCTTATTCCTACTGGTGATTTGTGTGTTTTTATAAAAGCAAACATCCTCGGTGGTTTTGGTGATATGACTTTCGTTCTTTTTATAAAGCTTGGGCAATTTCTATGTCTAAGAATCTTTTTCAGTCTCTGTACGATTTTTTCTGTGGGATCTTCTTTCAGCTTTATCATAGATGATTTCTCAATATATTCTTGGATATATACTTCGTAGACTTCTCTCTTTATAAGCACTATCGCCTTAGATTTATCATCCCTAGCGCATGTGATATTATCATCATTGAGCCATTTAGCTGCTCTTTTTACTTCCTGTAAAATTCACTATCATTTTTCCATTTCTTCTTATCTTTTTCTGCATTATTAACAATTAACCACCTTAGGCTCTCTGCCTCTTCTGCACTGCATTTCTTTAGTATTGGCTCTATTTGTATTGCTATCTTCTTCCATTGCCATGGTTCAGTAACAATTTTGTTTGGAACACTTCATTATTTTTTACGTTTATATAGGCTAATTAGCGATAGAAACACGTTTCGAACTATTGTTTAAAAAAATTTGTACAGTTTTAGAATAATAGAATGATAACTGTTTTATAAAAAGATTTTTGTTTAATATTAATCAAATCTTTGTAAATACTGAAGAGGACTCGATCGAGTTGAAAGTACCATATTGTTAATAAAGTTACTGTTGAGATAAAGGTGTATTTTACTTCCTGCTCAAAGAGCTGAACTGTTGTAATAGCTTATTTAACTTTAAAACAGAAATAGTGTACAAAAATTTTGAAGTTATGCTTGATACATATTATTTGTCTGAGCCAGTCTATAATCTGCCCAACTTTTTTATAAAAAGCTACAGAGTTTGCTTGATTGGAAATGTAGCTTGTCAATTTATCTGATGTGTGTCTAAATTTCTGTTATATAAACCAGTGATACCAATTCGCTGCACGCATGTCACTTAGTGGCACAAAATAGAAGTAAGAGTGGCACAAGAAAGTGGGTCAAATGTTGGTTACTTGTATCAGCAGTAATATCAATTTACTCCTTATATATCCTTCTCTTTGATATATCAGAGATTTAAAGTTTGAAAAATGTCAAATAGGTTACTTTTTAAGAATCTCTGTTAATATAAATATTATTTTAGTAAAATACCCACAAATTAAGTCTTTTAGTAGGCCATCTATGTGAAAACGAAAATATTAAGACGATATTGCAGTGTGCAGTTTTAATGTTGCATGGGAGGAACAACTTTTTGTTTACAAATCAAAATATGACAAAACTGATAATGCTTGATTTGTGGTGCCTCTGTAGCAGTGCTCAAGAAATTTAATAAAAAAAATGGCAAGCACAGTATTTTTGCTCTTTATAGTGGCACTGCTTCCAAAAAGGTTGGGCACCACTGATATAAACTATCTGAAGAGGAAATTTGCCTGGTGTCACAGTGGTCTAGAGCTCAGTGGTATGCAAAAAATTGTTGGGGTCATGAAAATTTTGAGAAATTCTCATGCTGGATAACAATATTTTAATTGAAAGAATTAAAAAATAATAATAAAAAAAATACATGAAAATCACATGAAAATTATTCAACTTATTATTGTGTCTGACCACTTTTGTGTTTAAATGTGAGCTTACAAGGCCAGGAAAGAAATGTCTACAGTCCAGTAAAACAGAAGCTTTCAAAAATAAATTAATGCTTTGGAAAGTTCAACTGGATAACAATAACATAGAAATGTCCCCATGCTTTTCCAGTTTCACCAAAAACAATGATGTGGACTTTTGGGCATTTACAAATATGATTTGCCTTCACTTATTGAAACTTGACCAGAACTTTTCAAGATGTTTCAAAAACTTTTCAAATGAAGAATTAGGTTGGATTTGTGATCTGTTTTTTCCCATAAAAGAAAAGGAACAATTTATTGATATTTCTTCAGATGAAACTTTATGAATTCAAATTAAATTATCATCTTATAAAAATTCTGGCTCTCAATTAGCAATGAGTATTCGGAGTTGGAAAAAAGGCAATAAAAATATTAATACAGTTTACATCAACTTATTTGTGTGAAATTGGTTTTTCAAAATTAGTTGCAATAAAAATAAAATATCGGTTATGTTTATATTCCAAAAAGAAATTATTCTTGCTGTCTCAAATATTAAGCCAAATATAGAAGAAATTATGAATTCCATGAAAGCACAGCTATCACATTAATTTAAAAAATTGTTTTTTTAATGTATAATTTTTTTTGCTAATATGCAGTTTTTCAAAAATCTTATATCAAATTGTAGGTACTGAAATATACTATAAAATTATGAATTTTATTATTAAATTATTAATTATGAATTTTATGGTAAAATGATTTTTATTATTACTATCCTTATATGTTTATAATAGGATGGTAACAACAAACTTCAAAGCTTTTTTTTTTTAATTTGCATGTACACTCTTACCCAGTTTCAGGTTAAGTGTGGAGTAGCTGACATTTTGTATGATCTTGTAGTCTTGATAGTAAATTTAAAATTTTCAAGGATGAATTAAACGGTAATAGCTGCGGCATGCGATTGTTAATGACCCTGTTAAATATTTTTACGATAGGTTAAAATACTTGCATTTAAAGTCCAGCTTGGCAAAAATTGCTCTGCCCTTACCCCATTCTGCCTTATCTTTTAAATAAAAATCAAATGGTTATCATCACCAACATATTAGCAAGAATAATGCAATTTGTAACAAAATCATCCTTTATAATTAGAGACAATAAACGAGTCGATGCATGATATTCCTTCCCATTCCTGTTTTAAATAAGTTCATGCAGCACCCTGTGTGCTGTTCAATGCATTGCATGACTTAGATACCTAGCTTTTTTTGTTATTTAATTAAACTTGCCACTCTTTTATGGTTGTTTTTCTTCAAAATTAAGGATTGCAAATGTTTTTTAGCTTTTAGGCAGAAATAGTAATTACGAAATGTAAATTGCATGGTAATTTTAGCCAAAGAAAAAAATTGACAAATGTAAATTTTGATTAATTAAATATTTAACTTATATTGTGTCACTTTCACAACCAAAATGTCGCCCTGGACAAATGTCCGAATTGCTGGCCCCTAGAACAGGCCCTGACACTTGTAATTTTTTGTAAGGATTATTATTATTAATTGCAAGCTTAGAGATTAAAACTGAGTTGTTATGGGTTAATATTTTCCTATTTATTTTACTTATTTATAATTATTTGTTGAACATTTTTAGTTATACTCTCATTTTTCTCTGATATTTTAATGATAAACCTAATAATAATTTTGTTTGATATTTATTTTTATTATCCTTTATGTTATCTAGTATTGTTTGGAACACTTCATTAATAATGTGATTTATAGAAACTATTTTTTAAAAAGTTGTACTTGATAACAAACTACAGTGGGATCCCACTCAATGCTGCTCTGTTTAATGTTGTTTCGATATAGTGCAGTTTTTCAAACTGTTATACTTTCATAAATCTGAAATTGCACAAATTTGTTGCTTTGATATCCCATCTTGCAGTGTGTTTAATATCAGTGCAGTGCAGTGCAGTACATACGAAATTCTGTTATAGATCAGTCATATTTATGATTGATCATCAACATTATTTTACAGTAATAAAAATAACAATTATCCCTTTTTAATTTAACCTGAATGCTGCCACTTCAAACTATAGTTCCTTGAAGTTAGAACGTTTTTCTTTCATTGAAATTTTTCATTAGA
This sequence comes from Olivierus martensii, assembly GCA_000484575.1. NCBI lineage: Eukaryota > Metazoa > Arthropoda > Arachnida > Scorpiones > Buthidae > Olivierus > Olivierus martensii. The sequence goes on along the minus strand of AYEL01089831.1, from coordinate 49,006 downwards.
CATAGACATATATTTATTCACAATAATTACAATTAAATACATTAATAATGAAAATGACTATTGACAAACTTTGTCAATTTTCAGGTCATCCATTACAAACAAAAAGAAAAAAGGGAAAAGAAAAACAAATAAACCAAATTTTTGATTAAACAATCATCTTAAACAAATTATAATATTAAATACAACATTAAGCTCACATCATTAAATATATAACACCAATAATTCAATCAATCAACAAATCCTTTAGTTTGTAAATATGCTTTAATGTATATTTACCGGTAAATTTATGATGTTCTTGTATCGATTTTATTTCTAATTTTAATTTATTCCAACATTTTATGGATGCAAAAATTATTGATTTTGAACCTATAATTAATTTAATTTTTGGCAATATCTTTTTCCAAGGATCTCTAAACAGATTTTTGGATGATCTATCAGGGCCACCGAGAGAAATTTTCGGGCCCGTGATAAGTCTGTGGTCTGGACCCTACTTAAAAAAGGGCATCACTTTGGTTTAATAAAAAAGCTATATGAAACATAAAATATTTATTTGAAAAAAGTGTGTAATAAATTCAAAATTCGATACATTGCATATCATGTTATAAATAAAATAGTTTATTTTGGCATGATTGCTTTGGGTGCTTGTTTGGGTGATAGACAGTGCGCTCTAGTGGCGGGCTGCAAACTATCAGAGACGTTATATGACACGTCAGAGCCCGACGGTCGAGCCCTTTTTCGATGCCAGGCCCGTGACAAAAGTCACGGATGTCACCCCCTCTCAGCGGCCCTGTCTTCTATTATATTATTCATACAGGTTTAGAATGTAACCATCCAAACATTGAACATTAAAATTATATCTATGATAAAATATTAATAAATTTTTTATATAAATTAATGACAATGTATTTATTTTTAAATCATCATATAAATGACTTACTGAAGTATAATTATCTAAACCAGATATAAATCGTATAAATTTATTTTGAAGTACTTGTAATTTATAAATATTATAGGTGGCTGCCGATCCCCATACAATAACTCCATATTGTAATTTATACCACACAACAGTTATACAAGAGGCCACACAACAGTTATACAACCTAATAATTGTCTTTTTATCTACCAAATGAGCATCTTTCTAAACATAAATATATAACGTGAAAATTTTTGGCATTATTTATGGTTAACTATAGTTTGCAGTAAACTATAAACAATGCTTTTGTTCTGATTACTTGTTTTTGTTCTTAAAACTTATTATTTTCTAATTTTAAGAGGAAAAATTTTTTCTGATATATTTAAATTTTTTTATTCACTGTCCTGTTTCACCTATCACTGTTATTTAAGGGACCATTACACTAAAATTTGACTAAAAATGACTAAAATATTGATTTCTTGAAAATTGATATTATTTAATCTTTATCTCATTTACTATCAAATAATATTTGTAATTTTTTGAAGAAAGCATAATTATGCTTTTGAAAAAGTGTAATTAAACTTCCATTTTGAGAAAAAGCAATTTAAAGTTTCAAATATTTTGAAAAATTCTTCAACTGAGGAAATCAAATATTCAAAAACTATTTGACATAGAAACATGAATTTTGGCTTAAATATTAAATATTTTTTTATGAAAATTATAATATTTTTTTTTAACATTATTATTAATATAAAATATTTTAATTTATTTATCCTAACATTTATATTTTTTACAAATTTGATTTCCTAATAAAACATCATAAAAAATTTTTTTATTAATTTTTTTTAGAATATATGAGAAAATTTTAATTGTAAAAACATTAAATATAATATTCTCTTTCATATATATAAATTTCATAACATTAACTTTAAAATTAAAAAAAAATAAAAAAATTAGTGTAATGGTCCCTTAAATCTTAAGGCAATCTTGTTTAACAATGTTTCATTTAGCGCTTGGTTTTTTTGGAGCATGTCGTCTGAGTTAAACAGGGTCTTACGGTATTACATAAAAATATATATTACAATAAGTTCAATTTATTTTCTAAATTTTCTTATTAAAGTTATTTTACTAATGATAGATTTAAGAGCAATTATAAGTGGTAAACATTTACCACTTATAATCTAAATAATTTAAATGTTTATAGCTTCTTTAAATTTTGTTTATTATGTTAATATTGTAACTTTTTTATAGGTGTGGACATTGTAAAAGATTAGCACCAATTTGGGACGAATTAGCAGAGAAATATAACAAACCTGGAGAACAGAAACTTGTTATTGCTAAAGTAAATTTTATAATTTTTATAGTTAAATATTGCTTAATATATATATTTATATTTCATTTCCAAAACAGTCTTAGGAAGAAACTGATCCAATTAATAAATGTATAAATACTTTTAGATCATTTCTTTTCCTTATCCTAGATTTATCATACTCAATATAAATAGTAAAAGAATTTGATTAATTTTCATTGATAAATGGAAATTAATTTTTTAAATGTAATTGCAATATTTTTGGAATTAATAAAGATTGCTTAAAAAACTTAATTCTAAGCAATCATTTAGTTCTCCAAATAATGATTCAATTAAAAATTAAAATGAAATTAATTAATTCTGTGATTGGTCCATGCAATTGACATGAATCATATCCTTGAGCAATGGTCTGATATATGGAATGCTTAATTCTTGTATTTTTATGTTTGTTAAGTTTATCATAATAAAGTAGAGTTCAATAATAAATATTTGTAGTGGGTAATCCATAAATTTTGGACATTTCCAACTTTTGATTGCTCTGACTTATGATGGTAGGATTCAGTTGACTTTGTAAAGTTATAAATCAGTTGACTCCCATGCATATTCAAGTAAGACATTCCAAATAAAAAGTTTACTTATAAATTAGTAACAAACACAAAAATACAAGAATCAGACACTAAAGGAATGCTTTCTACTTATTAGACTATTGCTCAGGGATATGAATCCACAGGGCTGCCAAAAAGGGGGTTGACATCTGAGACTTTTGTCACGGGCCCAGCATAGAAAAGGGCCCGACCGTCGAGCCCGTCATGTTACATAACATGTCTGATAATTCGCAGGCTGTCACAAGACCTGGATAATTTGCAGGCTGCTTTGGGTATCTACCACCCAAAGCAGTTGTGCCAAAACAAACTATTTTATATATAACAGTATTTTGATTGACGAAGATTTTAAAATTTTTATTCAATCCTCATTGGTGTTTAAATTTTTTTGTCCTCATCTCAGATGAGGCAATAAAAATTAAAAATTCTCTTTTTATTTAATGTTTGCACTTTTTATGCTATGTAATGTATCGAATTTTGAATTTATTGTTCACTGTTTAAAATAAATGTTTAATATTTTATATGATTTTTTTATTAAACAAAATGATGTACTTTTTTAAGTGAGGCCCATACCAGACTTGTCACGGGCCCAAAAATTTCTCTCGGCAGCTTTGCGAATCCGTGTCAATTGTATTGACCAGTCACAGAATTTACTGATTACATCACTATTATATGTATGAATGGTCATAAGTCTAGGACTACTTGTATTTAGAATGTTTATTATTTATAGCTTTAACTAAATTTGAATTGATAATAGATGTACTTCATCTATTATCAATTCAAATTGATAATAGATGAAGTACTGTTTAAAAAATTACTATAATAATAACAACTTGTGTCATTTTATTATTATATATTTTTTGTATATATATTCCATTTTCAAACTATAAAATATTTATCTATTTTATTAATGATTAACACAACTAATAATAATGTTTGATTATATAGGATTATATTCCATACAATCTATAGTTTTGCCATATTGCTTCATAAGGAGATTAGAATCTAAAATTCTATGGGAAAATTAAAATCACTTAATTAGAATTAATTAAATTAAAATCTCTTACCATGTGACACTTGATACAAGTGATCAGCTATTATATTTTGCATCAAGTGTTACTTGTGAATTTCTGACTTAAGCTTTTAATAATTTCATGAATTAGAGATTAATGTATTTACTAAATCAAATTTAGTTAAAAAAAATGTACAGGTATCCCTCCTATAACTTGATTGATAGGTTCCTCAAAAACACCGCATTGTGTGAAACCGTGTTATATGAGACCTGGAGCCAATGCAAAAAAGAGAGTTACATTCCAAAACCAATTAAAAACAAATAACTTCCTTTAATTCCACATAAGAAACTTAATTTTTATTGGGAATATTAATAACATGAAACATAAAGATAGAAAAAACAATATATGTAAGACTCTAAAAAACAATATACTTAAAACAAAAGCAAAGAAAATATATACAGCCTATATAACATTCATTTAATAATTATATTTTCCTTACCACTGTTTTGTTAAAACAAGTAGAAAACAATCATTCCCTAACATATACCCAAAAAAAATTTATAAATAAAAATTTTTCTTCTCTTTCACATTCCTATAATGAAGAATAAAAACTTATTTTTTATCCAACAACTGAACATTTCGAACACAAATTACTCAATGGTTGCCAATTAAATAAATTTTAAAATTAATTTAATCAACTCAATTTGAAATCAAAAATAGACTTCATATTCATCCCTCACAGTAAACTAGTGAAATTGCATTTATAATTATATTTTAGCAAAGTATTTTCCAAGGATTGCATTTGTGTGTGTATTCTGTGTCCATAGAATGAATTTACAAAAATTAATGAATATGTTTTGTGTTGTAGAAGAGTAAATGTAATTTTCTGTGTGTTAAATAAAAACTGTATTGTAGAAATACCATGTTTTCCTCAGTTTTCAAATCTTGTTAAAGCGATACCATGTTATAAGAGGGATACCTGTATATGCAGTATAAAAAATATAATATAAAGTTTAGAAAAACCTAAAAAGCAATAGGAAACATAACTTAAAACATAAGAGAGTAGGAATTATAGTTGTGACATCATCTAAATATACTAGAATGAAGAGTTTAGAAATACAGGCAATCCCTGATTTATGTAGATTCAATATATGTAGAGATACATGGTTAATTTTAATTAAGGACTCAGTCCAAACCTGGACTGTTCTTGAAAAAACTGAAAATGTAGGACTTGGAATTGAATCTGGATCCTTGAAGATGATAAGTGATTGCTTTATCACATGACTTATGTGCTAATTCTTTAATATAACTATTTTTAATGTTAAGTCTTTGTGACTCACTAGTACTCTATAACATAAATCAAATCTATATATATCAGCTTATGTAGTATTTCACAGAGCAATCTACCTATGTAAATTGGGGACCATTTGTAATATTGAATTTTGTTAGCACATTATTATTTGTAATTACAAGTTTTTATTATAAAGTTGTTGTAAGACTAATTTATGTAAATATTATGTTCAATGATTTTAAACAATTGTTTATAATTGCAGGAATGTAGTAGATATTTGATTTAAAATTGTTTATTGTTGATCTTTTAGTCTTGACCTGTATTCTGACCTATCTAAGCTTATAGTTTAGATAGCTTATAGTTTAAATCAGTAAAGTGATATTCTTATCTTTCTTTTTTTCTTAAAATCAGTTTTAGCAAAAATAGACTCAGTTTAGACCTCCAGAAAGGGTAAGTTTAATAACAGTTTAAAAAATGGCATCTATTAATGTAATATATACAAGACCTCCGTACATTTTTTCAGCCCAAACAAGACTAATTTGAGACCTCCTTATAGTTACATGTTATGGAATCTTATATTATGTATATGTATATTGTAGAATTCTATTCAGTATTAGTGAGTATTATTTTAAAATTGTGCTGAATTTATTTACTCGTAATAAGAAGTGGGATGAAATTATACAATTCAATAATGCTCCCAGCCAAAATTACACACTATACATTTCACTCTACAAGATTGAAGAATAATCCCAATAATGGCTAGTCTGTTAACATATCCACATAGGTTGAAATGAGATTTGTCACTCATAATTAAATTTAAAAAAATGCCTGATTGTTACTATTCAACAGTAACATTCTTGCACTCCATTCATGATGATGTCCATGGTCATTTTCTTGCAGGAGTTGTGTGAGTTGATTAATGTTCCAACAATGTAAATAAATTTTGTAAAGATGAAAATGCAAGTCTTCCCTTAAAATTATCCTTACAGATGTTTATGAAATGCCAACTTTTTAAGTGCATGACATCTGCATGTTTGTGTTTTCAGCAATATTTTCTCTCTCAGCACCAAAGTTTTGAGGAATTCATGCAGTACAAGTTCTGCCAGACTTCAGCAAATCTTAGTGTATACTGTGTTTCAAAATTTTTCATTACATGTTGTATTCTGGACTTTGAAGGCACATGATTCAAACCAAAGAAATCATGAAGTTTTCTTTGAGTATTCAAAATGGATGATCATTTTGATAAAATGTTTTGATTATCACTAGTAAACCCATTGCAGTTATGCCAGCAATAAAAATTATTGTATGTTGGTAATTACTGAATGATTTTAAAAAATAATTCAATGATTTTAAAATATAATATAATTATTAGATAAAATTTTTTTTATTATTAACTATATTTTGTCCTATTAAGAACATATTTCTTTATAAAAATTAACTGTAGAATTTTGGAATAACTGGAAAGAGCAAATTATAAATTATCTGAAGTACTTGCTAATGATATTGCAGTATAATATTGACCATGAGAAAATGCATTTTAAAAAAAATAAATTCCAACTACAGTCAATCAGGATAACTTTGGACCACTTTTTAGCTTTTTTTCAAAATCTGATTATCTAAATATACTTGAAAAGAATTCATATATAAACCATTAAAATTTATTTTCATTGAAATTATGCATTTTACACTAATTACAGAGAGAATTTGTATTTTTTTAGCAATGTATGCTATTTTATTGTGTAATCGAAATTGCATTATTTGAACTCGCATTAATCAAGGCCTACCTGTATATGTAATGATGTACTGATAAAATGCCATCAGAAGAATATTGAACTTTTTTGTGAAGAGTAAAGAAGTCTCTGTATGTCTTTATCAAATTCCCATGAGAAATATATTTCATTATTAAACTTGTTTTGTTTTCATTAGTAAATGTGTCATTCATATGAAAACTAATTATTATACACTTGGAAAAGATATTTTTCAAAGTATGATGAGTCTAACTTAAAAGCTCCTCCATTTTAGTTTTTTTACAATTAAGATAAACAAATTTACATTAATTATACAGGAATACCCCAGAGTTAAGTCACCTTTGGTTCCAGACGGGTGCCGTAAATTGAAAATGTCCGTAAATCGAAGCATTCCATTTTTTCACTTATCAATGTATTTACATGCAATGTCAGTTATGTAGTAATCATTTATTAGTTTCTTTATCCATAACTGACATAAAGAAACAGTAAAAATTTACCGAAAGTGATATACTGTACTTATCCACACGTGCCGACTAATAATTCAAACATGGTGGCAAGAAATATCTAGACGACCCCTGGAGGTGAGAGTTGGCAATACTTTTTCTCCCAGAAAATTATGTAAATTTGCAATTAACCAATAACGGCTTGATATGACGATATTACATGATATTAATAGTTTTTTCGAAGTTTAGTTGTTTATTTTTTAACTATTTTGGCAAACCAGCATAGTAATAAAACAGCCTGATGAATGCTGAAAACATTTGATCGCATGACCAATGACTGTGCATACGATTCCTCGCATAAGGCGGCCTATAGATGGTCAATAATAATGCACAATATTACGAATTGCGCAATATTTTTGACCGTCTAGGCTTAGCATTGAAGTTTGCACAATGATTGAGGAAAAGATTGAACGCGTTTAAATTTTATTGCACCATATTTTTCATTGAATCCTATAGGGTTAATATTGCATAATATTGTTTAATCAACATTTAGCATTCGAAGAACAACGATGTTCGCATATATTGAAGCTTGTGAGCTGTCATTATTATTGCGCAATAAATATTGATCGTTTGGGTTCAAGGAGTCATACAATAATATTGCACAATAAACATATTGTGCAATATTATTGACTTTCTAGGGAGCCGTCTTACTTTCTTAATATTGAACTGTAATAGCAGATAATATTATTTGTATTTAATCACACCAAAACAATAAACTGTTTAATATATCAGCAAGATGGCCACAGTGGAAGCGTGCTATGCTCTCTCTCTGATAATGTCTGTAATTCTGAATCACGTGATATAAATTCGGGGAATGGTGGAAATTCAGAATGTACGTAAGTCCGAAGCGCCGTAACTCGGGGTATTCCTGTATTATGATTAAAGTCTATTTACTGATTTTTCTGTGCTTGATAGTTAGAATGGTGGTGTGATATTTTAGCAAATCTTCCTTAAATTAAATAATCATTATCAACTTTGGCACTTCAGTAATGAAAACAATTGCTGAAGAAATAGGAGCCAAAATTCTGATATTGAAATTCTTTTTCACATTTTCTAATTCTGAAATTTGTATTATTTTATATTCTGGTTACAAATTTTTATTATTATTTTTTTTTTTTAACTTTAACCAAAATTTTAAGGTAAAAAAATCAAAGATATACTTTATTAAAATGTTTTCCACATATTTTAATGTATATATCTAAATAAAATATTTCAAATCATTTTTTATCACAATTTTTGCTGATAACCATTTTTAATAGTGCTTAAACTTATAAAAACTATGCTTGTATTTCATATGTATTCTGCTAAATTATATAAATTTTTAAAATTATAAGTAGTAATTGTTATGTTCTTTCATAAGTAATTGTTATATTTATATTTCAGTATGAATTATTATATAATAATTCAGAATCAATGAAAAGACGTTATGAAGATCAAATAAAAGAATTTATGAAACAATTAAATCAGCAAACTAACCTTCAAGAAAATAATTCAACATTTTCTGATGGGGTATTATTATTATTATTATTATTATTATAAAATTCAAACTTCAAGTAATTATGTCTGTGTGTAGATTTATTATTGAATAACATTCAAATTGAATACTAAGATTTTTTTATATTCTATAAAACAGTGGTTCTCAAATGGTGTAGCATTTGTGGATTTTAGATGAATAGAAAGATTACTGTTTTAATATTTACTGTTTTAGTCGGTATCCTATTGATAAAGGTTCTAAAAATGGTTTGTTCTGCAAGCAATTTTGTAAGAGATGATGATGGCTTAACTTAAGCCGAAAACATTTCTCATAATAAAAGAGTTATAGTATTACTTTGGTCTGCTTTATAGTGCTGAATTAAGTAGTGAATGGAAAGATTCAAAGATAATCAAGAATTTGGAGACATTTTCAAAAAATTCATACATTAAGAAAATCTTCATATTTATTTTTATTTTATTTGTTACATATATGATATGATATATATATAAATAATATTGTGCGTGCGTGCGTGTGTGCACAAGCATATAAAGAAACCAGTAAAAATTTTCAAATTTATTATTGGTATTTCTCATCAATAAAATATATGGTGTGGCAAAAACAAATTTTCATTCCAAAAGTATAGCCCAAAAAAAGTTTGGAAACCACTGTTATAAAACATTATTACACATTTTATAATTTTTCTTTTTTGTTTGTTGTTTTGTTTCAAACTTGCCATTCATTTTGAAACCAGTAAATAATTCTAATACCTAATGAAATAGTATCAGTTTATTTATATAATTAAAACTACAAGTGAAATGGTAGAAAATAGATTACAATTAAATACATAAGTATATAATAATTATAGTAACTCTGTAAACTGGCACATTTACCAAAAAAAAATCTTTTTTTGAAATCCATAAAATTTTATTTTTAGAAAATGTTTTTTCTTAACTATCAAATATTAGCATTGAAAAAAATGTGCTCTTTTTTTCCTTGCAAGAACCATTCAACAGGTATGAAGCCAAATAACATTATTTAGCCATCAAAATTTTGAATAAGGTGCATGAATAAGTGACACAGGGATTCAGAAATGAAGAATGACTCAGGCTTAAGTAAACAATCAAAATAATTTATTTATAATAACATCTAAACAGAAGATGGCAATAAAATATAACAGAAACAATAAAATATAAAAATGAAATAGCACAATAATATTGTGGTTAAAGGGTAACGTAATTAAGTGGAACCTAGAATGATTAAAGAAAGTAGAAGTAACTAAATTCTACACTTCTCTGAAAGATGGGAGGAGTTGAAGAGTTACTCTCAATGACACACCTATCTGGGAAGTAAAAGCTGGAGAAGTTGCAAAAGCAAGTTATCCTGAAAATCTAGTTGTTGTTAGTGTGGGGTCTGCGGAGCGACTGTGGCGTCAGGTTATTTTATAACAAATCTGAAGGAGATTAAAGCTTATCAGAAAAAACAGATGGGTTCTAGTCCTGTCCATCAGCAGATATCAGGGATGTGGGTGGAAGAGTCCCATTCCCATTTTCTTGACAGATGAACTCTAATTTTCTTCTTTTTATTACATTGTATGTTCTTATTCTTTTTGTTGAAAAGGGATGCCTATAGTTGAGGCTCCAAAAATGGTGAAAAGCTGATGGAACCCAACAACAACAAAGATCATTGTACAGGAACTTTTCCAAGCAGGAATTAAAGCCCTTATATAACACAAGTGGAAAAGTGTTGATAGCATTCCCATAATGGGACAAGGAAACAAATTTTAGAAGACATTTCCTATTGTGGGTATTCATCAGACTTCTGTCATTTTCAAAGATTCTTCTTCTTTTTTTAAGATATTACTGAATATGGAGGAAAAGATAAAAGAAAAGCTATACTTTCAAAGGAAATGAATTTTTAGAGCTAAATATAAATATTCTAACTTCTTAAATTTTACTATAATCGGTCACATACACACAGAATGAGTACAAAGAAATTACTGTTTGAATCCTCTGACCTCACATCACACTACATAGAACTATTTATTAAAATACAATTGATTACAGATATAAAATAAATATTTTATAAAAATAAAAAGTTATTTAAATTTTAACACTTTAATTCAGAGTTGTGTTTGTGAACTGAATGCATTCAAATGCATGTGTGTATATACATGTGTATGTGGTTATTCATAACGAATGGGACATTTTCAAAAATTCAATGTATGCTTACTATTATAGATATAGTAATGTGACAATTAATATTGGTAAAAAACTCTGAAATTTTTTTGAAATGTGCAGTGAATAGTTATTTCCAACTGCTGCCATCAGATGACATCTCCTATAGATAAGGCTCTTGCTGTGATGAATGGCATGTAATGAATCATATATATGATTGCAAAAATAAAATAGTCAAAGTTAAAATATTTGTTGCAATGAAAATATATCTATAGCAAAGCTTACTGTTTCTGGAGAAGTAAATTCCTTCTATCATAAAATCTCTCTCTAAAATTAACAATTATTATATATTAAAATAAATATATAAAATAATACAACTAGAATCATCATAACATGATTATATATGCAAAGAATTATAATTATATGTTTGATATGAATTATAATCATATCAAACATTATAGGGAATTGTTGACTATGTACTCTAAGACAATGTTGTGTGTGGTTACAGGAACTGAAAGCTGTTATAGTGAAATATAGTAAAATAGAATGAAGGAATAAGAGAAGGATTAATTATATAGATCTTTGTTTTTTCTCCCTTACATCATCTGAAAGTTAACACTTTTTTTGCCTCTTTACTGTTATGAGGGTTTTACTGTGTGTTGTGACATCACAATCTTAAATTATGTCAACAAACTTTCAGATAGTTTGCAGGAAGCAGTTCCTTTAAGTGAATCAGTTATGTCAAATTTGTGACAATAGTGTTTAGTCCTTGTTGATCTGTCTGTTGAGAGTTCTCTAGTGATTTGCAGATAGAATGAAATATAAATGTCAGTTTAATACCAGGTGTGTAAATATGAAACTGGAATTTGCCAATAAATGGCATCACCTGTCAATGTACATTTCGTCAAACTGCGTCATTGGCGCCATTGTTTTCTTTTGACATCTGTCAACAACATCCAATTCATAACCATACAAGTTTCATACAATAACGCATGTTTTTTACGTGTTAAAAATGTTGACTTTTGTGCCTACATGTTACGATTTGTGGACATCATTGATTTTTTGTTATCATTTGAAGAAAACTGCTGCAGAATCACATTGAATGCTTGTCGAAGCTTATGATGAGCATGCTCTTGGTAAATCACAATGCTGTGAGTGGTTTAAAAAATTCAAAAGTGGTGATTTTGACATGAGAAATGAAGAATGTGGAAGACCACCAAAAAAGTTTGATGACAGTGAATTGCAAGCATTGTTGGATGAGGATGATGCTTAAACACAAAAACAACTCGCGGATCAATTGAATGTGTCACGAGAAGCCGTCTCCATACATTTAAAAGCCATGGGAAAGATCCAAAAGCTGGGAAAATCGGTTCCGCATGAACTGAATGAAAGACAACAGGAAAATCGAAAAACCATTTGCGAAATGCTGCTCGCCAGATACAAAAGAAAGTCATTTCTCCATCGAATTGTGACTGGTAATGAAAAATGGATCTATTTTGAGAATCCAAAGCGCAAAAAATCTTGGGTTGATCCAGGGCGACTGCAAGGCCAAATCGCTTCGGACAGAAGACAATGCTCTGTGTTTGATGGGATCAGAAGGGTGTGATTTATTTTGATCTGCTAAAACCTGGTGAAACCGTAAATATTAAATGCTACCAACAACAAATGATCAATTTGAATCGAGCTTTGTGTGAAAAACGACCAGAATATGATAAAAGGCAATCCAAAGTGATTTTGCTTCATGATGATGCACCATCACACAAAAGATTTGCTTCATGATAATGCACCATCACACAAAGCAAAAGGGGTCCAGGAAACGTTGGAAGCACTTAATTGGGAAATACTTTCACATGCAGCTTACTCGTCAGACTTGGCTCCGTCCGATTTTCACTTATTTGCATTGATGGGGCACAGACTTGCTGAGGAGCACTTCACTTCCTATGAAAATGTATGAAACTGGCTCGATAACTGGTTTGCCTCGAAAGAAGAACAGTTTTTTTGGCGTGGCATCCATGCATTGCCAGAAAGATGGAAAAAATGTATAACTAATAATGGGCAATATTTTGAATAAAAACTCTTAACCATTATCATACGATGAACGTGCACTTTTTACTAAAAAATTCCGGTTTCATATTTACACACCTGCTAGTTGAAGAAGATTATACTTTTAGTTTACTCAGCAAATTTTAAGATTAAGTTGAATGGGAACTGAAAACTGACTTTCAGGATACTTAGAATGCTTGATACTGATGAATAGCTCATCTTCTGTTTTACATTGTCAAGATACAACATGACTGTTGGGATCACTGTCTTGCTTGTTCATCCATTGAAGCATTTCTTACTTTCTTCAAGATTTGAACTCAAAAGAATCAGTTAATTAAATATTTCCACATATTTAAAAGTACTATGAAGAATTTCAATCCTCAGATCCATGGAAGATTATTAGCTGTGAGGATTGTGAAGGAGTGTTGTTTCAAATTCTCTTTGAACATCAATCATGTAAATACATCAGCCTGACACAAGGAGAAATTGTGTGATTCTCCAACACAATTGTCAGAATGATGGCTGTATAACTCACATTCGCTTGTGGGTCCATAATGCAGAGGTCCGAGATTTAGAGATTGACTCAAAATAAACTTAATTATAACAAATATTTATTTAAAAACAAAGAATAATATATAATGAAGCGATTAACAGTGTGCGCATGCGTGTGCTTGTGTAATATGCTTAAGCCTAACTACTTATGTTACAATATTGATTTGATTATTAATACATCTTTTGAGAGAGAGAGTTCTGCCGTGACCTTCCGCACATACTTGAGAGAGAGAGTTTGCCAACATTAATTCCTAACCCATTCTGAAGTAATTCATGCATTAAATGTCTGATTGTCTACAAATGTCCATTGTGCACAGTTCACACACTTCCATAAGATTTCCAGTTTCACCTGTTTTTAACACAGTTCTTATTGTCTCCATCTGTGGTCATTGTCCGCCATTACCATTGGTCACTTTTATCAATCATTTATCATTGTTGTCGTCCATTGTCTTACCTTGTCTCTGTCAGCCATCCCTAATGGAATGAGTTGAGTTCCTGTCATTTTCCTACATGGTTCTTTCTTGTAGCTTTTCTAAACTATCACCTTCTCTCTGATTCTGCTGACTGTCTCCACTTTTGACAAGGAAGTGTGTTTTTATTTCACTTTTTCAACAAAAGTTCCCTTGGGTTTTTGAACCCAGAACTTGTTTAAAGTTCCCTGTTTGTTATTGTGACTAATCTAATCTTTATTAATTAATTATTTTCTTTTAAACAAAATTTTATATCTAAATTTTAAATTTAAATTTTAACATAATCTTATATCATCTCTACAAAACAAGGGAATGTCACCCAGAGGTTTCCGGAATCTCACATAGCTCTTCCATCAGAAAGACTCACAAAGGTAGAGTATAATAGTCTAAATCAGGAGTTGGCAAACTTTTGAGACGGAAGAGTCAAATCTGTCCAAATAACAATTTAAAAATTATTCGAGAGCCATAAGACGGAAGAGCCAAATCTGTCCAAATAACAATTTAAAAATTATTCGAGAGCCATAAATATATTTTTACAAATAAATAAAATTTAAAGCAATAACAAGTTATAATATTGATTATAACTTTATAAAATAAAGAAAAGAATAACACAAAATTTACTGTCATTAGTTTTAATCACTATCAAAATGTGCTCAACCATCTCCTTCAGTCCCTCTGTCTACCCTCACGCTCTCTCTCCCCTCCCTGATGCCAAGTTTTGCGAGAAAGTTTTTTGAGTTTTTTGCTTTTCTCAGAATGCGATATTTTTGCATAATAATTTTAATCATATTACCAAGGTCGCCATAAGGGGGTGACATCTGAGACTTTTATCACGCGCTCGGCATCAAAAAGGGTCCAACCATGGACCTCGAAGTGTCACATTATGTGTCCAATGATTTTTGTTTAATTGTTATTTTCACACAAGATGGCTCACAATTTTCCACGAATTTAAATTGTGAGCCAAGTATTGCAAAAATTACGATAAATTAATTTTCATATTTTATACATTGTATATATATTCAGTAAAAAACAATAGTAAAATAATAATAATTTTTATTTCATTAAAACTTAGAAATTTTTTAGTGTTTTTATATTATTAAATATTGTAAATTTTTTAGAGTAATAGGCTATTTTATATACCCTATATTTAATTAACATTCTCTACAGCTTTCAATTTAGAAAAAAAGTGCATCATTTTAAAAAGTGATGCAATTTTTAAATAGGGCCCGGAGGACAGACTTGTCACGGGCCCGAAAATTTCTCTCGGCCGCCCTGCATATTACTAGTAGTAAATCGGAATATAAATCAATCGCGAAAACGGAACCAATAAATAGCTATAAGAAAAAGTACTTATCACAACGAAGTATTGATACCAGTGCGCGACGCCATCTTGAAAGTGACAGTATCATGTGCGACACTTTCAAGATATAAATAATTACTAGGGTTGTCATCTCAGACTTAGATCTCACCCAGAGACAATGACCAAAAAGCACATAGACATATGTTTAATTATTTTTTATTTATATAAATTATTTATTATTGATAAAAAAAATCACATTCCAAAATTCCTACAAATTAAATACAATTCTAATGATCGCAGAGTAGTTACTTACTATCCACATTTTATACATATTGATAAAAATAATTAATACATTTTAAGTATTTTTTATGTATAAAATAACAACAGATAAACAAGAAGAAAAATATGCAATCTGTATCAATTAACATATAATTTGTTTATTTATATAGACTTTTCCCATATATATTTGTCTAACATTGCAGCCTTATTAAACCAGCATTTTCTGGTTTTTTATGAACTCACAAAATTCTCAATTGCTCATGTTTAAATTAAGTTTTGTGCATAATTCAACCTTTATCAGCTCAGTCCGCAATCTGTTTCGGTTGTTGGTTCAAGTATTTCCTATAATTGAAAAAATTCTTTCCACATATACATTACTTATAACCTCTAAGTTAGATTTCTCCTGACTGACCAGACATGAGCCATACACAAGTACAGTCAACACAGAATGGGCACAACTAAATAGCACGTTACCAGTACTGTGTTTGCGCCAGTTGTAGATGTGGACCACCAACCGTGCCAACTATTCCGTACACGAGATATGTGCCCCAGACCTCTTTAGTCCTTTACATGCTTTAAGTGCAAGTTCTGAATTTCCAATATGCAATAATATTTATTTTTATAATTAGGTAGGGGGATTT
Organism: Olivierus martensii; assembly: GCA_000484575.1. NCBI lineage: Eukaryota > Metazoa > Arthropoda > Arachnida > Scorpiones > Buthidae > Olivierus > Olivierus martensii. The sequence goes on along the minus strand of AYEL01089831.1, from coordinate 32,694 downwards.
ACTACACAACCCTGAGAAATAATACTTAAATCCGGTGCCCGGATACAACTTGCTGAAACCTGGAGTCTCCAAGTCAAACCCATAGAGGTGGCGACCCTAATAATTACATGATTTGTATTAAAGGAGAGCGCGTTATACGGGAGTTTACTGTAATACATCTTGAAGGATAGAAATAGAAGGATAGATACTGTAATACATCTTGAAGGATACATCTTTAAATCGCATAAGAAATATATTCAAACTCCTTGGCAAGAACACTTAGAACTTGATGCAAATATATATATAATATATAAATCCATAAATTACTTATGTAATTTATGGATTTCAGCATAAAATCATAATCTGCATAATCATAAGAATAATTCCCAAGGATTTTGACGTTTAAAACAAGGTTTAAAACCATATCAGTTTTTCGTTATTACGATTATGGTCACTTCATGTTTTACTTCTCGTTCAACATGACAGCGGTGCTTGGTTCGTATACCCCATTCAGAGGTAAATTTTTCGGAATATCTTCTAATTGGTGCCACTTTCGCCGATGGTTCTATTATAATTTTTGATCAGTTTGATGAAATCTATTGAATGGTATCACATTTGCCAATTCTCTAAAAAGCAGAACCCAGCCCAAATGAAATCACCATTATGCGAATAAAATTCTTTAAAAATTTTATAAATGAAACTATGACAGTTTTATTTTCACTTTCAATTTTACTTGAGAGCCACAAGTACTTACCTAAAGAGCCGCATGTTGCTCGCGAGCCGCAGTTTGCCGACCCCTGGTCTAAATTAATGTTAAATCTGATCTACCTCCTGTATCAACCATCTTAAACTTATCATCATCATCATCATCATCATCATTATATGAATTCTATTAAACTTATTGAAGAGAAATAATAAAGAGTGGACCAAATTTAAATAATATAAAACAAGGCTTCTGTGCCCTCCTTATTTATTAATTATAAGAAGTTAAGATGATGATATAAGAGAAGAAAGAGAAGTTTGCTTTGCTAGCTTTATGTACACATTGCAGCATTAATTTAGTCATGCATAAAAACAAATTTAGTCAAGCTGTATTCTGTTCAAAAATCCTGACAAGACTGGATGAAACTTCAATAGTCATACTCAATAACATACTTTAAATAAACATTTTAGAAATATGAGCTTGTTGGTTCAGATCTAGGTGGAGATGAATATGTTGTGCAATTCCTTTTAAACCAAATTCAGATAACAAAAAAAATCATTAATTTTTATTTTATACATTGTCTTTATATTTTCCATTGAGCTGACAGTGTGAGCCTTAGTCAGTTTTTTAATAACCTCTTATATTTCATGAGTCTTTTATTTAGCTATAATTCTTTTTCATCTATTTTATTATTGTGCGTCCTTCTGAGAAGAAAAATGTGCATGCCTCGTGAGAGAGAGAAAGAAATAAGGCAGAAAGTCTCATGATTAACCAAGTTTTTGTCTCTCAGAGCAGAAAATTTTGTTGTCTATGGACATATACCCCTTAATAGAACCCAGTAAATAGACCAAGAATGAGATTGATTTCATTTTGGCCAACAGCAGTTGTACAATCAAAGGTGTTTCCATACTCAATCAGTTCAATACTGGTAGTGACCACTGACTAATCTGTACCAAAGTCAAGCTGGATATTCAGCATGAACAATACAACACAGAAGACAAAAAATCAACATGGGACAACTTAAGATCAAGAAGGAAGAATACAGTCTAAAATTGCAGAATAGATTCTAAGTACTTGCAGAAGAGGAAAATGACTTACAGAAGACATACAATGAGATAGTGACAATCATTAGAGACAGTGCAGAGGAAACTGCAGGAACTCAATCAAGAAATCCCATCAAGAAAATATCCTCCAAAACACAGGAGCTGATTGAAAAGAGAAGAAGATGAAGATCAAATCCACTACCAATCAGAATATAGAAAAATGTGCAAAGTATTACAAAAGAGAATCAAACAAGATGTATGATGATGCAATTTAGGAAGGATTCCAACAGCAATAGCTTCTGATCAGCACAGAGACATATAATGACTAGCAAGTACCAACTAAATGCAATCAATTATGATTGAGAACTTATTGCCAACTGAGACATTATAGTAGAAAAGACAGCAACATTCTATGAGGAACTATACAGACCAAGAGACCAAGTGAGGTAAACAAGACCAAGACCAGCAAATACAGAAAATATCCCAGTAATACTACTGCAAGAAGCCAAGAAAGCAGTTAAGATAAAATGCAGAAAAGCCCCAGGAGAAGACAAAATTAGCATCAAACTCCTAGAGGAAAGAGGAGTGCTAGTCTAAAAGCAACTCATCAGAATATTCTCTGACTGCATGCGAATAGGACAGATACCGGACAGCTGGAAAAATGAAGTCATAGCACTGGATTTGAACCAACCAAGAGGAGAAGCTGGATTTCAGAAAAGCTATTTAACAATGGATCATTTGCACACTTTCAAAAACCAACTGAAAGAAAAATGCAGAGAATACCACATCCCCTCTGTATGGCATTCGTAGACTATGAGAAAGTATTCAACTCAGTATCTACAGAGATAATCCTAACAGCACTAAGTAATCAGGGAATAGACCACCAGTACATAGAACTACTTTATATCATCTAAGAAGAAGATCTATGATTACATAAAGATAGTAGGAGAATAAAAATTCAGTGATGCATTTGTCAAGGAGACAGCATTACTCTGAAAAATGTTCACAACCTGCATAGAAGAAATATTCTGACAAATAAATAGATAGGAACACAAAGGAATTAATATCAATGGAGAATATCTCAATTATCTGAGATTTGCAGATGACATAGTACTCTTCTCTCAAACACTAAATGAACTACAGAAAATGCTAAATGACTGAAGACAAAGTGAGAATATTAGGACTGCAAATGAACTATAAGAAAACAATGATAATGTTCAACATAGAAGGAAACCCACAACCAATGACAATAGATAGCCAGGCAATTGAAAAATTGGAAGCATAAAAGTACTTAGAATAAGTAATCACAACATAAGAAGAATAAATGAGAGAAATTCAACATAGAATGCAGTTGGGATGGCATTCATGTGGCCAATGCAGTAACTTTCTAAGGAAAGTTACTGTTTCCTTTCGAGGCAGAGTTCCTTTCAATTCAACATAGAATGCAGTTGGGATGGCATTCATGTGGCCAATGCAGTAACTTTCTAAGGGACAAATAGGATACTGATATGCCTCGAAAGGAACTCTGTTGAAGAGTTTCCTTTGGATATTCATGCTGAATATCCAAAGGAGCTGAATATATAATGATATATAACCGTGAAACATTGACCCTTACAATGAAAATGGAAGAAATTAGCAACAACCCAAAGAAACATGGAAAGGTACATGTACAAACTAAAGTAACACGGAAAGGTCATGTCTTGCAACCCAAAGAGTACATGGAAAGGTACTCTTTGGGTTGCAAGACCAACCTAAGGTAACCTTTCCATGTACTGAAAAGTACATGGAAAGGTACATGTCTTGCAGTCTTGCCTGGTATTCATCAGGCAAGACTGCAAGACCAATGTATGGATAAGAGAACAAACTAAAGTAGAAAACATATTGATACCAGTTAGAAGCAGTAAATATTGATAATATTGGTTAGGCCACATATCAAGTTACACCAATTACCAATTGATAAAGAGAATTAGGGTAGCAACCAAGGCAAGGGAAAAGATATCTTGGCAGACAATACAAACGAAGGAGAGTTGATATAAGAAAAAATAATTGGTTAAGCACTGGATGCAGAATGGACAAGTTAAGTATATCTGGAAATGAAAGAAGTTATATCCAGCAGTGGATGAAACAAGAAATGATGATGATGATCACTTAATAATAAAAAGCCTTTCTCTTTGATGGGCATATGCCTTGAAATTTGATATTTGGCAGAAAATCTTATTTGTCAGCAGGTGTATGCCTTTAATTCAAAATTTTGTATGTGTGTATGCTTGGTATAATGAATTCTTATCACTTGCACAAATGAGAAATAGGCCTATTCTCATTCCTGAACATAGGTCAAGAAATATAGAGGAAACAAGCTACAAGTCTTCCCTTAACCTCTAATAGTTTTTACTCATTTCTAACTTCACTTATTTTCTTGAGACATCTACAATGATACTTCATTTATCCAGGAGTCATAAAAGGGAATCAGTAGATTAATATCTATTCTTATTTAATTTCTATTTTCTCTTAGAATCTGTTTTTCTCTTAAAATTTATTACTTCTATAACCATTGTCCAACCCATCTGATACCTATTTGGGAGAATGAGTGGCTTAGCCTTAATTCTAATGTTTTTTCATAACTTTTCTACTTCTAATATTCTTTATTTCATTCCTATTCATCTATTGCTTATCTGGTTATCTCTCCCATGCTGTCAAGTCTGCAATATTTCAACTTCAACCAGGTCCTAAATTTCTTAAAGAATTTCTGAAATTTCCCTCAAGAATCTATAACAACTGTCCTTCAAATCAAAATCATCAGTCATCATAAATTTTCCAAATAATAAATTTAATAGCAATCCAAAGTTTAAATCCTAGATTGTAATTCACATCTGAAAGTTGGCAATATCATTTCTCCAACCTGTTCCCCTGTTTGTGTCATCATTTTGCATCCCTTTACAAAACTTAAAAGAAAAAAGTTTTGTTTGATCGAATGTTACAGAATCCTTTCTTTTCATTACCACATTTCTGACATCAATGTAAAGAAGTGCTCAAGGCAGTAAATAAGGCTGAATAACATTATTGTAATGCCAAGATTTTGAATAAAACATGTGGATAAGTGACACGTGGATCCACGAATGGAGAAATGACTCAAATGCTTAAGTAAATAAGCAAAAACAGTTTATTTGCAATAATATCTAAACAGAAGATAGCTTAAAAATATAACAATAGAAGAATAAAATATATAAATGGAATAATACAGTAATAGTGTGGCAAAGGTTAAGGTATAGTACTAATCAGAATCTGGAATGATTCATGAGAGCAGAATTTAAATTCTACAGAATTTCTTCTACACTGGTCCAAAAGATTAGAAGTGCTGAACAGTTACCCTCCCTGGGGAGCAGTTCAGCTCTTCCAACACCTGGGAAGTAAAATCTGGAGAAATTGCAGAAATACACAATTTGTTAAATAAAATTGTGAGCATTTTATGAAATAATTATATTACATCTTAATGACAACAAAGGATGATGAAATAATTTTGATTCTGTGGCTTAATAATAATCATAAGGTCAATGACATACAAATTCTTCTATTGATATATTCTTATATTGTTTGTTGTCTAGATTTTTTCAAATTTAAATAATATTGAATGATGTGTTAATGGTGAATGGTTTTATAATAAATATTTTTTATTCTATTAGAAAATTAATTGCAATAGTATTTTCTATTTGCAATACAGGAATACCTTTATTGCGATTCTCAATTTATCGCGGTTTATAATTTGATACCAAAATTCAAATTATTGTGCTCCAAATTCGAATTATCGCAGCCGCGAGATGTAGTCCACTACATATGCAATCAGAATTACATTTAGTTCGAGTCACCACTCTCCAAGTTATCCATTTGTGCCTGCTCATCATTCACCAGTAACTATCCACCTCTACTTGAATTAATGTGGATATTTATTTCTCTTCTTATTTACTCCTACAACGAATTCTGAAAGAGAAAGGATGATATCAAGGCTACAGTTATCCAAGTGATCAACTTAGAAGATTAGCACGTTCAACACATTTCTTTTTATCTTATATATAAAAATTTAATTAATATATTTGAAAAATCCTTGGCAATGATCGCTTATTTTACACGCATTATTTATCCCGATTATCCGGTATTTTTCGTGGCAACAATAACCGCGATAATCGAGGTATTCCTGTGTTTGTAAAACTTGCTAAAATCACAAAACAGTCACCGGTATTTTTCGTGGCAACATTAACTGCGATAATCGAGGTATTCCTGTAGTAGAAAATAGCCAAAACTTCATTGGAATTAGATTTGTGCATGTTTTCCTACTTTATTGATGGATGTAATTTTAATTTAATATAAGATTAGAAATTCTCATTCTTACTACATTTAAACTAAGTGTTTTGCTGTGTAAAGAATTTTGTAAAGACCAGAATAAGTAATAATCAAAAGTGCCAGCTATGGTGAAAATGATGGGTATGGTAGCACATCACATCCAAGCTGTAACAGCTTCTGGCAAGTCATCAAACTTGTATGAAGTTTGGCATTGTCATGGTGAAACATTATGCCTTTTCTGTTAATCAATTCTGGCCTCTTCTGTTTGATGAAATCACTCAGTTTGTCCAATCGGTGGCAGTACACTTCCGAATTAATTGTGGAATTGTATGGAAGAAGCTCAAAAAACAAATCCCTTGAAATCCCACCAAACAAAGAGCCTCATATTTTTGATGAATATGGGTCTCAGAGTGCTTTGAGCCGATTCATTTCTTCTGCTCCATGATCATTTGCATTCAACTTTGTTATAAACAATCCATTTTTCCCATTTTTTTAGTTATAAGTTATAATCCATTTTTCATCAACATTTATGATGTGCTTCAGAAAGGGATCATTTTCTTCACGTTTGAGCAGCAAATCACAGATGTCTATGCAATACAGCAAATCTTTCTTTGAGAACATGTGGAATCCAAGTATCAGCATTTCAACTGGTTGTGAACGGTTGAATTTAATAAATTCAATCTTGTAGCAATCTCTCATGTTATTCAGTGGTTTGCTTCAACCAATACCTTTATTTTGTCATCATCAGTTTCAACTAACTTCCCTATACTATTATTAAGCCATAGAATCAAAATTATTTCATCATCCTTTGTTGTCATTCAGATGTAATATAATTATTTCATAAAATGCTCAGTGTTCTATTTAACAAATTGTGTATTTCTGCAATTTCTTCAGATTTTACTCCCCAGGGAGGTAACTGTTCAGCACTTCTATCTTTTGGACCAGTGTAGAACTTAAATTCTGCTCTCATGAATCATTCCAGATTCTGATTAGTACTGTACCTTAACCTTTGCCACAATATTACTGTATTATTCTATTGTTATATTTTTAAGCTATCTTTGGTTTAGATATCATCATCTTTAACATTAAAATTGTCAAAATAAAATTTTGCAAACCAGTTTTGACACTGGCATTCTGTTAACACATCTTCTCCCTATACTTCACATAACTTTTATTCTTATTTTTTCAGTAATAAAAAAGCAAAACATGCCAAAAATCTCCATTTTATTTTCCATTTTTGATAGGACAAACATGCCCTGAAAATCTCCATTTTATTTTCCATTTTTGATAGGACACAAAAAAAACTTCTTTCTTGAACAGCATTCTTACTTTTTCGGTAATAAAAAAGTAAAACATGCGTTATTTTCCATTTTTGATAGGACACCAAAAAAAATTACTGCACAGAATTAAAAAAAATTTTATAAATATACCTTGAAACATCAGCTGTCAAAATTTACAATGACAATATGTCTTAGAATGAAATTTGTAGGTAAAAATACAACTAACGCCACTGGTGGGAAAAAACAAAATTACTTTCCAAACAACCCAATATAAATAAATTGCATTATATTATGAATTCTAATATTAAAATAAATTTATTTACCCTAATTGTGTTTAGAGTTATTTGCCTAATTTCTTTTCCATTATAAGAACTTTCTGGTTGAAATTCTGCTTGTAGACATCGATACAGTTTATTCATTGCAGTCTTTAACTAAAAATAAAAATATTTTTTAAACTTAATATTTATTTTTAAAAGAAATAAATAATAGATTTAATTCAATATATTTTTATCATTATTTCATATTTTAGGACTTTATTAAAATATTGATAGAAATTTATAATGTAAATACTGATTATCAATACTGAATTCTAGAATATTTTAACATAATTTTTATTTTTGAAATAAAAAAATATTAGTTTAAAAAATACAAATGTTCTACAAGCACTAGTAGCAAGGAAAAAATATACTTTAACATCGTATAACATTTTCGGACCCTCTTACGGTCCCCTCCTCAGTACAAACTTTCCCTCCTAGAATCTTCATGTTTAGAAAGTAGTTTAGCATTATCCCATTCCACCCAAGTCTTTCATTTAAAATACCTTTTAATTTAAAGGTAAGAGACATAAAGAATAATGCATCGACTACATCCTTAGCACAATATGCTATGATAACAGACTCGGGTGGAATGGGATAATGCTAAACTACTTTCTAAACATGAAGATTCTAGGAAGGGTAAAGTTGCAAAAGCATTGATAATTTTTAGAAAATGGAATGAGAATGTAAAGCCTATCAATAAAATAGACCCGTCCACAATTAGCAACGCATGGAAATGGTGCATGACCAAATGATAAGCAGGACATTTTATCTCCATACTGCAAAAACTATAATTACTGATTGCTTTTTGAAAATTGTATGGATTAATTTTTATTCTTGTGTGATTTTAATAATTTTATATTATTTTGTTAATTAGTATGTAAAGTTTCCAGTTATATTGTTGTTATTGATTATTGTTATTAATTAACCACTTTTATTGTTTAACACATAAGATTTCCAGTTATGTTTACTGACTAGAGGTCAATATATATTTTATTATAAGTTGAATCTATAATAGAGTTACTATAGCAACAAAAAAAATTTTTAAATAATTTATAGAATTCTGTTGGCATTCAATAAAACATATAAAATGTTGTGCTGTTCTTATATAATGGTAGCTGAGGAGGATTTGAATAAAAAATTGAAAGCGCTACTACTGTAAAACTTGTGTTGAGTTTGTATGTTCCTGCCTTGGTGCTTCTTTGGATAAGTGTATCTTTTCTAGGCAGTGTAGTATTCCCTATATGTATTTATACAATGTCGGCTGAGCCAGCCAGAATTCGAAAATATGAAATAAGAAAGTTCATATTACTTGAACGCTTATTATTCTTATCAGAATGCAGAATTAATGGTGTATTTCCTACATCAATTCATAAACTAAAACTACCTGTAAGTTCTAAAAGGTTACTTTATATAACAAAAAAGTGTTGTTTAGCCTCTGCAATTTCGGATTCAAGGAGACAGTATTATGCATGGAAAGCATGTCTCTCATCGAAAGGTTTATGTATTATGAATTCTCAGATGTTGAAAGAGACTTTACCATAGTTTAATGAATACATTGATTTCACTATGCATAACTATAGAAAAAAGTATCTTAAAAAGTTTAAATGGTTGTTATACAAGCAAGTTAAAAAGAAATGTACTGCCTTTGTAATAACTTATGTAGCATTAGACAACATAGTTGTTCCTCTGTATGTACATGTGATATTTACAATTGGTCCAAACAATTTACTTGAGTGTCCACCAAAATGGAATTCTATAGCAACCCAAATAGAACCACTACTACAATCCTGTGATCCAATTAAAGCTGACGAATTATGTTGGCAAATAGCTAGAAGCATTAAGCAATATAACATTTATAATGTAAAAAATTTAAGGATGAAAATAAAGAAAGTTGAAGAATGTTTGGAAACCAACAGTATTATATGCGCTAGAGATAATAAATCTAAACTGATGGCTTTACTCCATAAGGACACTTATAAAAAATTCATTGATGAGTTCCTGAATGTAAATGGTTACCAAATTTTAGATCATGATCCAACAGAAATGATAGAGAATGAAGTTACACGAATTCTTAGAAATAAGAAACTTCCGAACTTCTTGAAAGGAGCCTTTGTGAAATCACCTAAACCTCCTAGACTCTTTGCCTTTGTTAAAAGGCACAAAAATCCGATTGAAGCCAGACCGGTAGTCGAAAAGGGGTCAGCTCCAACTTATTTTTTAGAAAAATGTATAGCCAATTGGTGCTCACATAGAATGAAGGAATATGAGTGGAATACAACATCGTCGTTAGAACTAATTGATAAATTAGAAGTAGTCCCTTACCAGATGAAATTTTGCAAGTTTATGATTTTAAGGCTCTGTACCTGTCGATAAAGTTGGAACCTGCATGTTTATTACTATATAGATTCTTTTTGAAACATCTTCCATGTGAACAGTGCAATCCTAATTTATTAACAAATATATGCCATTTAATTATCCATAAATCATACTTTCAGTATGATAATGATTTTTATATGCAAACAACTGGTGTCCCGATAGGGAGCTCGTTAGCTGGGATTCTGGCTGAATTAGTAGTGAGGCATAAAGAAGAGCTGGTTTTACTGTTGATACTACCATGCATTAAACTTTATAAAAGGTACATTGACGACATTAATTATATCTGAAAAATCTACCTATGTTACGGATATAGAAGAAAAAACTCACAGACCCGGCATTCGGTTTCGAGTTAATTAAGCAAAAAGAAAGTGAAACATAAGAATCAATATATTTGCAGGTGAGTATCAGTTAAGTACGTTTAGAAAAGAAACTTATGTACCTTTATTTATTAGAGCAGATTCCAAAGAACTGTGGCATTTTAAAATGGCTGAATATGAGCGCTTTTACAACGTATTGATACACAGTGTACATTGACTGAAAGTAGAAACAAGGAACTCTGTTGGATTAATAAACAAGCTTTAAAACATGGTTACTCAAGGAATTCCATCTTTCCATTTGGATATCTTTTTCCATGAATGTGGGAATACAATCCCACGTCTATGGAAAAAGATATCCAAACGGAAAGATGGAAGTAATAGAAACGGTCCTTCAAAAGATAACAAGCCAGTATACTCATTGCAAATTAATGATGTGACTTTAAGATTTAAAAGGAAATTAGAAAGAATTACTGGCCAGCAGATTACATTCATTAGGAGGAACACTCTCTTTAATATTATAAGGAACGACAAAGATAAAATCAACTCGCAGTATTGTCCGGGTGTGTATGAAATATCTTTATATGACAGAGATGCTCAAAAGAATGCTAAATACATTGGATACACAAGTTGTTCTCTTAAGAAATGCATCTCTGCACACATAAGACATAAAGAATAATGCACCGACTACATCCTTAGCACAACATGCTATGATAACAGACTCGGGTGGAATGGGATAATGCTAAACTACTTTCTAAACATGAAGATTCTAGGAGGGGTAAGTTGCAGAAGCATTGATAATTTTTAAAAAATGGAATGAGAACATAAAACCTATCAATAAAATAGGCCCGTCTTTGTATGACAGAGATGCTCAAAAGAATGCTAAATACATTGGATACACAAGTTGTTCTCTTAAGAAATGCATCTCTGCACACATAAGACATAAAGAATAATGCACCGACTACATCCTTAGCACAACATGCTATGATAACAGACTTGGGTGGAATGGGATAATGCTAAACTACTTTCTAAACATGAAGATTCTAGGAGGGATAAAGTTGCAGAAGCATTGATAATTTTTAAAAAACGGAATGAGAGCGTAAAACCTATCAATAAAATAGACCTGTCCACAATTAGCAACACATGGAAATGGTGCATGACCAAATGATAAGCAGGACATTTTATCTCCATACTGCAAAAACTATAATTACTGATTGTTACAAATAATACACAGTTATAATGCTCTCAGTTAAAGTGAAAAACAATTATTAATTGCCAGAGTACTTTCGGTTTTAATAAACCATCATCAGTGCAAATATTACATCTTTATAACAAAACAAGATGGAATGGTTATAAATATAAAATTCTAGAACAATTTAAAAAAATCTTTTTTAAAAGTGAATTTGGATATATATTTTACTGATTGCTTTTTGAAAATTGTATGGATTAATTTTTATCCTTGTGTGATTTTAATAATTTTATATTATTTTGTTAATTAGTATGTAAAGTTTCCAGTTATATTGTCGTTATTGATTATTGTTATTAATTAACCACTTTTATTGTTTAACACGTAAGATTTCCAGTTATGTTTATTGACTAGAGGTCAATATATATTTTATTACAAGTTGAATCTATAATAGAGTTACTATAGCAACAAAAAAAAAATTTTAAATAATTTATAGAATTCGGTTGGCATTCGATAAAACATATAAAATGTTGTGCTGTTCTTATATAATGGTAGCTGAGGAGGATTTGAATAAAAAATTGAAAGCGCTACTACTGTAAAACTTGTGTTGAGTTTGTATGTTCCTGCCTTGGTGCTTCTTTGGATAAGTGTATCTTTTCTAGGCAGTGTAGTATTCCCTATATGTATCTATTGAATAAATTTGATTTACTTCTACAATGTGTACTCATCAGCTACTCATCCATGCATGCACTCAGCCCCTAGGAGAGAAGGTCCAGCTGGGACATTGGCCCTGGGCCTATAAGACCTAAGGGGACTCATGCTGATAGGACACCAACCCTTAAGGGATGGTGCAATATAAAAAGATTCTACCTTTTTGACTGCCAGATATTAGTGATGTTTATAAAATTTTTTAGTTACAAATTCAAAAATTAATTTGTAAAAAAAAAGGAATGAGGTAAATACAGGGTGGCTCACTGTCTTGTATTAATATGTTTTCCCTTAATTTGAGTTTGTTCGATCATAAATAATAATATTTTTTTAAAAATATGCATTTATTATCAGTTAAATATGCTTTGTTTTCCTTGAAAATGTTTAATTATAAAAATAGATATATGTAATAATTATAATTATATGTATTACATACATTTGCAAATTTCTATAGATGAAAATGTATGAAATAATGCTTGAAATCATTATAATTTTTATATACATATGTACATTTGTTAGGCTCTTTCCTTTTTTTTTATTTTAATGATGTAATTATGTATGTATATACACAATTTCTTTTGGTAATGTTTTTTCTTTCCTGTCTGACTAGAGGTCAATATATATTTTATTACAAGTTGAATCTATAATAGAGTTACTATAGCAATAAAAAAATTTTTAAATAATTTATAGAATTCTGTTGGCATTCAATAGAACGTATAAAACATTTTGTTCTTATGTAATGGTAGCTGAGGAGGATTTGAATAAAAAATCGAAAGCACTACTACCGTAAAACTTGTGTGTTGAGTTTGTATGTTCCTGCCTTGATTAATGGTAGCTGAGGAGGATTTGAATAAAAAATTGAAAGCGCTACTACTGTAAAACTTGTGTGTTGAGTTGTATGTTCCTGCTTTGGTGCTGCTTTGGATAAGTGCAAATTTATTCAATGACAAATATTAGAAGAGGAATGACAATAAGAGATAGAAATAATCTTATGTCAACTCTTGATAAGCAAGAGTTTCGTAGACGATATTGCTTTTCAAAAGAAACAGTACTTTATTTAATTTCAAAACTTCATTTTGATATTCAAACTAACACAGAATGAAGCACAGATATTCCACCCTATTTACAAATTTTAGCCAGTTTATGTTTTGCTTCCTGCCAATTTTGACTATCTGCAGGAGGTTTAATAGGAGTAAGTCAGTCAAGCATTACAAGAATTAGAATTTTCCATTTTATTAATATAAATCCAGATGCTAGTCATGCAATCGTGCAAACAAATTGAGATGGCACATGCCCATGATGTTTTTAAGAAGCCTATGGGTTTGAGATTAATGATTTACTGAAACTGAATTCAGAACTGTGATAAGAATAGGAAGGACAGTTTTAGTTTAAACCAGTTTCAGCTAGACTAATATTAAACAAAAGAGGTCAGAATATGGCTGCTTAAGTCTCTGAAGAGGGCTCATCATAGATCAATAACATTATGTTTATATAGGAGTAATCTTTTTAAGTTTAAATTTGCTATTATGCTATTTTATGTTTATTTTGGATTTTTATCTGATTCTAATTACCTACCTAAGATTTAATAAAGAAACAAAGCTGCAGTGTTCATAAATCTTTCTAATTCTATCCAAGATAAAACATTACTTCCAGGTTGTAGATTTTGTTAATCTATTCAGCATAAGAATAGATTTCAAATTATAAACAGAACTTACAAATAAATTATGCTTTTAGCTCAAGGAATATATTTTATATTATAACTAATTATTTATTAAAATAAAATAAATATAAATACTGTTATAATATTTCTAGTTTCTAATAACCAGGTCAAAGATTGCAAGATAATTGCTATTTTCTAAGTGTTATTCTGCATTCCATTTTTTCATATACCTAGTAGCAGGACAATTCAAGTTTCTACCATGAGACTCCCACATTTTTGGTAGTGTTAGCCATCAAGTAAAGAATAGAATTAATGAGCTAGGCTTGAACCTCTCCTGAAAAAATCTAAAAAATTTGTACTCTTGAATTGAGCCTGAATAATAAGCCAGTGTTTTACTACAGGAATACCTCGATTATCGCGGTTATTGTTGCCACGAAAAATACCGCAATAATCGAATCCGCGATAATCGGGAGATAAAAATTATAATTATTACCTAAATAACTAAATCGGTAAATCGAGTTTGTTAGTTGCCAATTTCATATAAAAATTTCAAAGTTTGGTCTGAAGGAAAAAAAACAAGCAAAAGCATCTTAAATTTGACAGATAAGAAACAAATGTTTCATTTTTGATATATTTGGGCACATAGTGACCAAGGGCTAACTAGTTAATTCAGAAGTGTATTGCCACCAATTGGACAAATTGAGTGATTCCATCAAATAGAAGAGGCCAGGAATTGATTAACAGAAAATACATAGTGTTTCGCCATGATAATGCCCAACCTCATACAAGTTTGATGATTCGACAGAAGCTGTTACAGCTTGGATGGGATAGTGATATTGCACCCAACATGTCTCCAGATCTGGCACTTGATAAAAACGAAGTGCTTTAAGAGAGCTACCTGGAGACTAAATATAATTCTGGTTACATATATAGTGGGCTACATCTCGAAACCACGATAATTCGAATTTGAAGCGCAATAATTCGAATTTTGTATCAAATTATAAACTGCGATAAATCGAAAATCGCGATAATCGAGGTATTCCTGTATATGATCTTTAACTGATTAAGATAATTAGTTATGAGGCTCAATCTAAAAAATATGGAATTATTAATCAATATTATTATATATATACACTACATGACTCTTAATTAATATTTATTCAAATTATAGAAATTATTGTACTGTCATTTTTAAACAATGCTATAGGATTTAATTACGAAATTTTCAAACTTTTGTGCCAATAATTAAAATCCAGTAAGAATCCTAAGTTTAAATAGTATATACTTGTAATTTTTAATAATTCAGTATTAAACTTAAGACATATATAAGTACAGATAATAGGATGAAAATAGTTATTATACTGTATTTTAAATACACTTATACTAGGAAAAGCACTTTCAATCTCAGTTAGGTCATCTTCATTTTATAAAATATAGAAAAGAACAAGATACAATTCTTGGAGAAGAACATTCAATTCAAAAACATTAAAAAAAATGCATTGGAGCATATGGCATTCTATTTAAAATTAGCAATTATTTATAACAAATTATTTACAAAAAACACTGACGGTTAATTATTTGATGGGCACTTTGTAAATAATTTTTAATTTTAGATAGTATACCATATCTGTCCCAATGCATTTTTGTAAGTTGAATGTTCTATTCTATGAATTATATCTTGTCTTTTCTATATTTTGTGAACTGAAGATGACCTAATAACATTGAAAGTGTTTCTCCTAGTATAAGTGTATTTAGAATACAGCATAATAAATATTTTCATTATACTACCTGTGTTTATATATGTCTTAAGTAGAAATGAAAGTAGATAGATCTTTTTTTTTTACTTTTGAATTCAGTATTGTTTATAACATTGAATAATAATTATTATTTTATTTTAGATTGATTGTACAACTGAAACTGCTCTCTGTTCCGAACAAGGAATTACCGGTTATCCCACGTAAGAATATATAATTAACAGAATGTTTTTGTATTAAGCATGATTTATTTGATTCTTTAAATTAATATTTTAATTATTTTAGATTAAAGTTTTTTAAGAAAGGTACAACTGAAGGACATAAATACAGAGGCCCACGTGACATTATTTCTTTAGAAGCTTTTATTGCCAATAGTTTAGGACATGAAGAGGTTGAATATTTTAATATATATTTTAATCAACATATAAAATATGAATATCATAAAAATAAATTAAAAAAATATTTTTGTTTTACAAAAACTTTTTCTTAACTTATGAAATATTATGAATACTGTAAATGGAAATCATTGAAAAGATTACATATGTATTTTAGACTTTCATTCATTTAACTGTAATGTAAATTTATATAAGTTATCAGGATATGAGAATTAATTGATTTTAATGCATAGATATTCTTTTTTATATAGTATATTAGTTCTGCAAAAATACTGTAAATGGAAATCATTGAAAAGATTACATATGTATTTTTAAATAATAAAAACCATTAAATCTTTTTATAGATTAAAAAATCTCCTGAACCTCCAAAATCCATAAATGAAGTCATTCAGTTAAGTGATGATACTTTTCATAAATTTGTAGCAAGAGGACTTCATTTTGTTAAATTTTATGCTCCTTGGTGTGGTCACTGTCAGAAACTTGTTCCCATTTGGAAAGAATTGGCAAACAGTTTTAAATTTGATACATCCATAAAAATATCTGAGGTATGGTATTGATAATTTTTTGAATAATAAATTATTTACAATAATTTTATAATTAATTGAAACATTTCAAGAATCAAGAAATTGAAACATTTTGAAAATTGTTGGACTATTTCCTAATATTTTGATTTTTGAACTCCTATTATATTAATATGTAATTATTATTATGCATAACTGATATTTTTGTAATTCAAAATTTAATAATAAAATAAATAAATATTATTAAAAATATATAATAATTCTAATTTTTGTAGATTGATTGCACTACACAGCATTTAATATGTAATGAATTTGAAGTTAAAGCATATCCAACTTTATTATGGATTGTTGATGGCAAAAAGGTAAGTGTTCTCTATAAAGTAGTTAAAGTTATCAAGATATTCCATGATAATTTTGACTGCTGATTTATTCGGAAACTTAATAAATAATGATAGCACTTACAGAATAAACTTGATTATAATTCACAAAGTTTATTGCAAAAAATGCTTTGAATATCAATTTTTGTGATCGTAATCAGTTTTATTAGATCTATTATTAAATAACTGAACATTTAAAATTTTTAAATAATAATTTAGTACATTATTGCAACAAAAACTATTTTTAAAGGTTTATATAAATTAATAAACTTATTATAAATAATCATGTGAAAACTTGTATATATCTAGGGTTAAAAAAATTACTAATACAAATAAGTTTTACTTTACATTTGAAAATTCTAAGAAAATTTGTTGTTTACCAATAAACTTTATCTAGTATAATAATAATGTTTATTTTCTTTTTCAAAGCACTATTTTCAAGCTGTAGTCAATTTGGTGAATTCAATGTTCTTAGTTGTTTTCTTATATTAATATATTGTAGAACCATGCAAGATAAGAAAGAGTTTCTTCTCTATCTTGCATGTTTATATATCATATCTTTTCTTATTTATCTAATCTTTCCATTATTTTTGTTTTTTGCCATTGCTAAACTATAAAAATTAAAGTTGCTTTTTTAGCTTATCCAATATCATATAATTAAAATATATAAAAAAAATATATTGTACAGTCAAACCTCTTTAAGCTGCCACCATCAGTTTGAAGGTCCTCTCTGGTGGAAAAGGAGGGTGGCGGTTTATGGAGGGTTTATGATAACATGTGAGAAAACATGTATAGACTAGATTGACATTGTTTCATTTAATTAAAGGTGATCAGAAATAAATTGCTGAGTAGCAGAAGAATTTTTATTTTTATATTGCTGAGTAGCAGAAAGATTTTTATTTTTATATTCACAAATTAAAATCTTTTCGTGAACATCTAATGTCGTTTTTGACATTTTTCCGAGTAAGAAACAGCAACGATACTCACAACAGTTGATTTATAAAAAAACGGTTTAAACTGTTCTTCTTCTTCCGCAAAGTCGAGGTTATGGCTTTCCAGTCTTCTCCTATTTTAAACGATTATTTTGTAAAAATCCGTTTAAAGTTTTGGAATAGCTCATTTTGAAAACAGGGATGTGAATAGTCACAGATCGAGATTACATAAAAAAAACGGTTTAAACTGTTTTTCTTCTTCCGCAAAGTCGAGGTTATGGCTCTCCAGCTTCTATTTTAAATGGTTATTTTGTAAAGATCTGTTTAAAAAGTTTTGGAAGCTCATTTTGAAAACAGGGATGTGAATAATCACAGGTGCGGTTTTGGAATAGCTCATTTTGAAAACAGAGATGTGAATAGTCACAGGTGCGTAGCTCATTTTGAAAACAGGGATGTGAATAGTCACAGGTGAGATTATCATTTTGAAAACAGGGATGTGAATAGTCACAGGTGCGAGATTACAGTTTTTAAACGGTTATTTTGTAAAAATCCGTTTAAAGTTTTTGAATAGCTTTGAAAACAGGGATGTGAATAGTTACAGGTGCGAGATTACAGTCTAATTTTGTAAAAATCCGTTTAAAGTTTTGGAATAGCTCATTTTGAAAATATTTTGTAAAAATCCATTTAAAGTTTTGGAATAACTCATTTTGAAAACAGTTTGTAAAAATTTGTTTAAAGTTTTGGAATAGCTCATTTTGAAAACAGGAAATAGTCACAGGTGCGAGATTACAGTCTAATAAATGTTAACAGATAAATCCACAGGTGCGAGATTACAGTCTAATAAATGTTAACAGATAAATTACTTAATTGCCACCTTCTCTAATGTTTGTATTTGTGTTGGTTGACCTTTCCATTTGATTGTTTTGGCGGTTTAAACAACTGATTTGTCTACTAATGAACTGGTTTTACCTCCAGAAATGAGGCGGTTTATAGAGGGAATTTCATGTTTTAACATAAAGGAGGAGATTTTTATAGAGGGAATTTCATGTTTTAACATATAGGAGCAGATTTGTTATTGCCTTTCATCAGGCAAATAACGAGGGTGGCGGTTTATAGAGGGTCGGCTTAAAGAGGTTTGACTGTATATATAATGATGACAACAATCAGTCCTATACAATGATGACAACAGTGATGATGAATAAGAGCTAGAAAAAAAAGAAAAAAAATATTATTATGCTGTATGGGATGTATTTGTATTGCTCTCCTCATTGTTTGGTTCATAAAGTCTCATTGATATAAAGGAGTATTCTACACTTTCATAGAGAAACTGTCTCCTCTCTGATCTTAATGAAACTTTGTAAAATGTTGAGCATGAGTAGTACAGTATAATTTTTCATTATCATTTACTCATAAACATGATGTGGTCTGTAAATACAGTAATTAAAAATATTAAATCTATTGAAAATCTTATAACAGTAAATTCAAAAATTACCTCAAAACACAAACCAATGGATAGTAAATAATGAAACTTGACATGTTATATATTTAAAAAGTAACTTCAGTACTGCATCATTAAACTCTGAAGTTTCAACAGTTTCAGAATGATAGTCAAACATCTGATATACTCTAAAAGTTATTTATGGAACCATTTAATAGATTTTTAATAAAAGACGCCCTCTGTCAGATTCTTCTTCTTATTGCTTGAATAGCCCAATCAGTAGTATAGGAATCTCTTATTAGTGTGGTTAATAAATCCTCGCAATACACTATTAGTGTGCTTAATAAATCCTCGCAATACACCGCATATATCAAAACTGCACTAATCAAACTAAAAAATCAATGGGAATAATTATAATGAATCCTGGAAGATATCAAAATCCAATACACCACATATACATCAAAAACCGCACAAATAAATCCTCGCAATACACAGCATATATCAAAACCGCGCTAATCAAAATGGTTAATAAATCCTCGCAATACACCGCATATATCAAAACTGCATTAATTAAACTATCTCGCAATACACCGCAGATATCAAAACCGCACTAATCAAACTAAAAAAGTCCAATGGGAATAAATTAATGAATCCTGGAAAATATCAAAATTATAAACATGTATTCAATGGGAATAATTATAATGAATCCTGGAAAATATCAAAATTATAAAAGTGTAGTTTTTCCCCCCCCTCTCAAAATATATATAAATAATTAATAAATTAATTTTATAAGTATATTTAAAAATTTATAGTAAGATTAAAATTTATTTTTTATAAAAATTCATAAATTTTGTAAAAAATAATTGCATGTCCATAGACATCGAGTACTGGAGAGGAACTTAAGGCAAAACTGGCTATATAATATTGTAATGGAAGTCGCACTAATCGAATATCGCATTATTCGAACTCGCACTAATTGAGGCCTACCTGTATTTGAAATTTTAATTTGATTACCAATTATTTAAGATATAATACAGAAGTGAATTTGGGGCATTTAAAAATCTTTCAGCTGTTGAAATTAAGATAAAACATCCATAATTTAGTATCACTTTTAGGTTGCAATTAACTCCAATCTGCAATCCTGAATAATTGGAATTGTCTACTGCAGCGGTTCTTAAACTTATGTGGTCCAAGGACCCCCTATTGAATAACATTTAATTACCATTCACACTAAATTTATTAATAAATAAAATTACAAATGAATTTAAAATATAATAGTTAGATGATGAAAATCATAATATTAACAGAATTAATAAAAATAAATAAATTTATTGCAGCGCTTTAATTGCTAGACTATAATCACTGAGATCCAGTTGCCAACATTTCAGAGTTTGCAAAAAAAAAAAAAATCGCACTTGAAGCACACTAATCAAATTTGGCACCACATATATTAAGGGATAGTCTCAAACTTTTTTGTGCATTAATCAAAACCGCATTATTCAAACCTGCACTAATCAAGAGATTCCTGTACATGGGGCAGCATCTTGTTTTTATGATATCTCACAATCCACAAGTGATTATTAAAAAACTTTCAAAACAAAAAGTTGTTTGATTTTTTACAGTTCTATTCAGTTATGCCTAAATCGGCATACATTTTCATTGGAGATTTTAATATTGGCCTTTTGTACCCCTACTTCTAATGGGCTCACAAAATTTTTATGGTGATCATTCAATTCTACAGATATACTTTGGTGATCAAAATTTTTCTCCCTATTTCCTATCTCATTGTGCTTCCGAGAAAAAAGAGTGGTATGGATGGTACAGGTGGTAAGATATATTATATCCATTATTTATATACAAAGTGTATGTTACATGTAAATTTTTCAATAAAAAACAATTATATTTATGATATAAGATATTATTGTTGATAAAAGATTTGTACTAAACTTTTTCAGCAGTGGATGGCAAAAAAATTTGAATTTGATATGCAATGAAAAGGTTTGACTAAGCCTGTTGTATAGTCTATGTAAATTTATGAAATACAGATAACCCTCAAATAACATGGTTTCACTCTTAGAAAATTGTAGAAATCCTCATACAACATGGTACTTCTACAACATGGTTTTTACTTAAAACATTTAGAAAATTACATTTACCATATATATATTAAATCAGCTCAATTAGCAAGTTCAAACAAAATTTATTGCAGTATAACATTTTCGGACTGCACCTCAGTCCCTCTTCAGTACCGTTACACACAATTTAATATTCTAAAAAAAGAAACTGAGGTACATTCCAAAACCTTTATACTGCAATAAATTTTGTTTGAACTTGCTAATTGAGCTGATTTAATATATATATGGTATTGAGCAAGTTGCTTATCTATGTGGTAATTACATATACTCTTACAACACAAAATATTTTCATTAATTTTTGTAAATTCACTCTATAGACACACAATTCACGTATAAAATGCAATCATTGGGAAATATTTTGCTAAAATTAGTCATAAATGCAATTTCACTAGTTTAACAGAGAGGATGAAATGCAATCTATTTTTGATTTGAAACTGAATTAATTTTGAAATTCAGTTAATTGTCAACCATTGGGTATTTTGTGTTCCAAATTTTTAGTTCTTGAAGAATAAAAACTTCTTTTTTTTTATACAATAGAGGAATGTGAGAGGAGAAAATCTTTTTATTCATAAATTTGGGTATATGTTAAGGAATGATTGTTTTCTAGTGGATTGTAGCTAGGGTTTATACAAAAACTGAGTTTTGAAAAACTGGATTTCGCATTTTCACCAAACAAAAAAAAAATATAATTAAAATAGTAAAAATATTTACATCTATTTTAAATTTTTTCAGTTTATTTATATATTTATAGAACTACAAAAAATACAACAAAATAAAGTATACATCAACCTACCAAATAGAAAAAATATATATAAAATATAAATTATTATTTCATTTAGTAATTTTGTTCAGAAAATATGATTTCAAAAACCATAAAATGTCCATTGAACAACTAATTAATCTTGTTCTTATTATAGATACAAAATTTCCTGAAATATAAAACTCTCTTACTGGCCACTGAACTTGGTTTTATCATTTTCAGTGTATCAGATAATAAATCTAAATTCTTTGTTCGTTTATTGGTTGTCTCAAATACTGAATATTCGTCCTTCAGTGTCTTTGGATTTGATAACATTTCTTGAGGTTCCTCAAGAATCTTATGAATTGATTTTTCCATGGCTTCTATGAGAGTTTCTCTGTCTCCAATATATTCATCATCAGGTTAAACATCCATACCAGGATTTGGATATATTCTAGACAACTTAATGATTAGGTTAGTTAGATTAAGCAGCCGTATCCTTATGGGATATTCTGTATCTGGCGGCAGCCACTTATACAGCCCAGCCTGGCTAACACCTATGATGGGGTTAACTAGATGGTTGAAGGATGGGATTCAACGGCCAGGCCTGGATCCCTCCTGAAAAATTGGAGGTATGGGACCCGGATTTGAACCTGGATCCTCCAAGGTGGTAAACCAAAGCTTTACTTTGCAGCCATACAGCCAACTCAGATAACTTAATAATAATGAATTTTAAAGCTAGTGGAAATACACTAGATTTCTTTATTGAAAATATTTTGTGGATTTTGCAATACAGGAATACCTCGATTATCGCGGTTATTGTTGCCATGAAAAATACCACAATAATAAATTTACGATAATCAGGATAAATAATGATGTAAAATGGGTGATCATTGCCAAGGATTTTTCAGGAAAAAAGAAATGTGTTAAACATGCTAATCCCTTCTAAGGTGATCACTCTGCATTTCTTCTATATACTATAGACTTGATATCATCCTTATTTA
Organism: Olivierus martensii; assembly: GCA_000484575.1. NCBI lineage: Eukaryota > Metazoa > Arthropoda > Arachnida > Scorpiones > Buthidae > Olivierus > Olivierus martensii. Next base: position 9,498 of record AYEL01089831.1, on the reverse strand, counting down.
TTTTAGCATTTATTGTAAGGATAAATAAGAAGAGAAATAAATATTCACATGCAGTATCGGCTCTAGAGGTCCCGGCACCCGTTGCAGCTTTCATGTAACATCTACTTAACAATATAAAATATTGCTGAATAACAATATTGAGAAAATGATAATTTTGCCTCCCCGATGCAGTGCATTGTCTGTTTACCAGGTTAAGCTAGCCCTGTCAACAGGTACTTAGGTAAAAGCGGACAGTTACTGATGAGTGGTGAGTAAGCGTCGTCAGATAGAAAACGAAGTGAAAAAGAGAGCAAATGTAATTCTGGTTGCATATATAGTGGACTATATCTTGAGGCCACGATAATTCGAATTTGGAATCAAATTATAAACCGCGATAATCGAGGTAGCAAAAGTTTATTGCAATTTTATTTATTAAAGCAATTTCAAGTCAAAATGCTAATATTTTTAATTTAATTAAGCTTTTCATATTAATTTTAGTATCTAAAACTGGTTTTTGAATTTTACAAGTTTACCCCAAAAAACCAGTTTTTTAAAAACCAACAAACCCTAATTATAGCATGTTATATTACAGATTTCGTAAAGAAAGCAGAAGATACACAAACTTTAAATACAGAAAAAAGTTCAGAAAGTGAAGTTGATATTGTTAAAAACATTTTTGTTTTAATTGAACAGCATCAAGGAAGATATAATTATTAAATGAATGTTACACAGGCTGTATAGTTTTTTATTTCTGTTTTATATATATATATATATCTACAGTAGAACCTGTATAAGACGATCACCTCCAGTTCCAATCAAAACTGGTCGTTTGTACAGGTGGTGGCTTATACAGGTTTGTACAGGTTAATTATAATACAGCATACTTAAATGAAACAAAATGATTACACTTTAATAAAATTAATAACGTATGCATTTGTTACAATTTATAACACAGCTTATCATTTATTCAAACACAACATATTTAATTAGTATGGAAAAAACTATCAATAGTGCTTTGCTGCATTCCACTTTTATTTTTTATAATTTCTACAGCAAAGCACTGTTCAATGTCATAATTGAGACAACAATTTTTCATTAATTTCTATTGTTTAATTCTTCAACATGTTTCTCACAGGGTATCATTTGCTTAAGATTCTGTTTTTAGACAGAATTTCATTCTGAGACAATATTTTGTGTATCTGTGTTTTCCCCACATTAAATTTTTCTGCTAATGCTCATTCAGAAAAACCTTTCTTACTGTCTTCAATCATTTTTATTTGCTGTTCTAAATTCAAGGCATTTACTTTCTGTTTATCCCATGGTCATCACCGAGATTACATTTGATTAAAACACTTTCATAGAACAGAAACATCCAGATTCAGTGGCTTATTGTTTTCACTTTCCTTGTTTTCCCTATATCAATTCGCCATAGACTTCAAGGTTATGATTTTTTAACATTTTTAATACAAAATTTAATTATCATATCAAAATACAAATTTAAGGATCATGCATATTAAAAAAATACTGCATTAAAATAAAAATGACGCTATGATTTCATCATTTCAGCACTCTATGTCATTCTTTTGGTATGAATGATGGGGAAAATTCGCATGGGGCAATTTTTTTTTCAATTGTAGTGGTTTGGCTTAAATGAAATATAAGTTTAACAGAAAACGGTACTCTGATGTAAGCAATAAAGATAGTCAATTAGTAATGATGTTAAAAATTATGGTCGTCATAGACGGTTTCACTTTGTTTGGTCTGCTAAAATGATGGTCGTGGTCATCTTATGGAGGGTCAAATAGCATTACTTCTATGGGAAAAAATTTGGTTCCCATAAAATCGTGGTCGTTACATTAGGTGGTCTTCAATTCAGTTTTCACTGTACTTATTTTTTGGGAGGTCTTATATATATACTTTTCTTTGTTTCATGTTGTTAATATTCTTAATAAAAATTAAGTTTCTTATGTGCAATTAAAGAAAGTTATTTGTTTTTAATTGGTTTTGGAATGTAACTTCCTTTTTTGTATTAGCTTCAGATCTCATATAACATAGTTTCACACAAAGCAGCATTTTTTTAGGAACCTATCTACTATGTTATATGAGGGTTACCTGAACTTCATAGTGTTTCTTCTCTCAACATTTTTGCATTACATTTGAAGATAAATCACATTGGCTGAATTTTCAAAAGAACAATTATGTCCAGTTTGATTCAATGAAATTACAGTAATATGAAAACAATGCTAATATTATGAAGAATCAAAAACTTGCATCTTTATATTCTATTATTTCTGCTTTATTTAGTTATGGGCCAAAGATACGTACACCTTTGACTTGCACTTTTCAAAACGACATTAAAAGACAAAATGGTTCTTACTTTCGAGAATACATGTAATGATGTCATCCAATCTACATAAATATCACTGCTGATCTGGGATCTCATTATTAACTGAATTAAAGATTAATTTCAAAAACTCATATATCACTAAAAAATTTTCAGGGTATATTTAAAACATACTATGAAGAAAATTCCTTCTCATATCAATTTTACTAGCATGGAAGATTTGAAATATGTTTGTAAAAAGTAGTTTTAGCAATTTTTTCTTGTGTAAAATATAATGGAGTAGATTGGAGGATAGTATTCTGAAACTGCATATTCTGAGGATTTAATGATTCATCATATTACAATAATTATGTAAAATTTGCCTCTGATGTGATAATTTATAATTATGAATAATTAGGGCAGTATTGGAAATTCATAATATGGTAATCCTTTGTTTTTATATATATACAGTAAAACCTCGATTTTATGGACTATAGCGGGCAAGACTAGTCTGTAAAATCGAAGTAACATTTTTTTGTAACGTGGACTATAGAAAGTTAAATCAGGTAACTGTAACTGATAAATTTCCACTTCCCATTATTTCCGAATTAATGAAGTCTCTAAAAGATGCAAAATTCATCTCAACTCTTGATTTATCTGCGGGATACTGGCAAGTTCCCATTAAGGTTGAAGATAGGGAGAAAACCGCATTCATTACAAACCAAGGGCTATACCAGTTCTTAGTTATGCCCTTCAGCTTGAAAAACGCCCCCGCCACATTCCAGAGACTAATGAATGAAGTCTTACAAGATATTAAAGGCACCTTCTGTGAGGTATATTTAGATGACATAATTATTTATTCTTCTACTTTCTCAGAGAACCTAGAACATGTCAGTATGGTATTAGAAAGGTTGTCAAGGGCCGGATTGACTGTAAAATTATCTAAAAGCCATTTCGGTCGACCGGATGTTCACTACCTCGGATTTAAAATTGACAACCGAGGAATCATGACGGAACCAGATAAGGTCAAGGCCGTAACTAACTTTAACATTCCGAAAAATACTAAACAATTAAGCACCTTTTTGGGAATGTGTAGTTGGTATAGCCACTTCATTCCAAATTATGCTATGATCGCTGAACCCCTATACCAACTACGAAGAAAAAGAACTAAAATGGTCCTGGACGGAAGCATGTCAGAAAGCCTTCGAAAAGTTAAAACAGGCACTCATCTCCGCTCCTATATTACAATTACCAAAGGAAGGAGAAAGATATACCCTACACACGGACGCAAGTGATGTTGGCTTAGGAGCAGTCCTATGCCAGAAGGGAGTAATTGCCTACGCCAGTAGAACACTAACTAAAGCGGAACGAAACTATTCAACCACCGAATTAGAGTGTCTAGCTGTTGTATGGGCCGTCGAGAAGTTTCGTAGGTATCTCGAGGGTACCGAATTTACGGTTGTAACCGACCACGCTGCACTAAAGTGGTTACAAAGTTCAACAAACCTCACAGGTAGGCTAATGAGATGGGCATTACGATTACAAGAATTTAATTTTTCAGTGCAAAACACCAAGGGAACAGAGAATCAGCTAGCCGACGCACTCTCCAGATCTCCCACTGCAACTGATGAAAATAATAAGGAAGATGACTACTGTTCCCGTATCTGTGCCATCCTCTCTATATCTGGAAAAGATGAATTAATTAATGCACAAAGGAACGACGACGAATGGAGAGGATTATACGAGTATTTAGCAACCGGCAGTCTACCTCCAGACCCAACATTAGCTGCAGAAATAGTAGGTAAGTCAAGACATTATAACTTGACTAATGACATTTTGTATTATACTAGAAAAACTGATAGTTCTGGAGGATTTAGACTCGTAATCCCAAGGAACTTAGAAATGCTGTGTTAAAAGAACTACACGATCATCTGACTGCTGGTCATCTGGGTGTCAGAAAAACTACGAAGAAAGTACAACAATGGTGCTATTGGCCAGCGATGACAACTGACATTAAAGACTACATGTTATCCTGCCACGTTTGTCAAACCGTCAAGTACGACCAACAATGTCCAGCCGGATTGATGCAAAGTGCTCCAACTACAGAACCTGGCGATCAAGTAGGTGTAGATATTCTGGGTCCATATCCAAGATTCAGGAAAAATAATAATTATATACTGGTAATGACTGATTATTTTAGTAAATGGGTAGAACTGTTTCCTATAAGAGACATTAAAGCTGAAACAGTAGTAAAATGTATGGTTAATGAGTACTTTTGCAGATATGGTCTACCAAAAACTTTGGTTTCCGACAATGGACCGCAATTCATCTCCCATTTGATGGCCGAAGTCTGCACCCAGTTGGAAATAAAACATGTGTTCACCACTCCCTACCATCCACAATCAAACTTAACAGAACGAGTCAACCGCACCTTAGGCTGTATGATCTCAGCATACATAAATAAGAACCATCGAGATTGGGACATACACCTACAACAGTTGGCGTTAGCAATCCGATCAACCGTCCAAGATTCCACCCAATACACTCCGGCAAAATTACATCTTGGACAAGAAATCATGCTTCCGTGGGACCGCCTCACCCAATACCCGAACCCACCGACCTCCGTAGAAGATAAAACAAATGATTTGAAACAAATTATTTTTAACTCTCCACCCATACTGTTAATTAATATGTCTTAGTCTTATAATTTTTAGTTTATGTTATTTTATTCATATATTTATATAACTCCTTTAATGTTTAAAATTATTTTCAAATTGTTATTCCTTTGTTCTATTTTTAATTGAATGTACAACTGATGATGGTAAACATAATTACCGAAAGTACTTTTGTTTATTAAATTTTATTTATTTCTCACTGCCAAGTGTGCTTGATTTGAAACTGTATTATAAAAGGAAAAAAGGCAGTATATCAGTTTTGTTTATGTTGAAATTTACAAAATATTTTTATTTATGTTTAATTAAGAATTGTAGAAAACAAACAATACTAATGAAATATTAATGTTTTTTTGTAAAAATAAGAAGAAGCTAAGTTGCCATTATTCACTAATTACAATTAATTCAGGCTTTACTTTTTTTCTTGAAGTTGGACTGACTGGGGAATTTCTATCTGGTCAAAGAAGCCCTTAAAATAACTGATTGTTTTATAAAATATACCAGTTACTGGTTACGTGCTATTATAAAAGATGTATGCATGAACTGTACTAGTCTATATTCAAGGACACACTACCAGTTCAAGTTATTTGACAGATTTATTACACTATTAAAGGAAAAGTCATTGAAATAAGTAAACACTCATAAATAAAATTTATTTCATACTATTTTCCTTTTCTTTTTTAATTTTTATGCTAACCACATTTGATGTAACTGATCATAACAACCAATTTGGCCAAACCAGTGCAAACCAGCTGAATAACAACTGGGTGTGAGACATTGAGTGCTAAACAACAATAAACTAACTGGGATCCAATTAGAGAAACAGAAAATATAGCTGTTTATGTACCAAATGAGGTCATTTTCATATATATTAGAATTTTTCGATATAAATAAAAAAAAATATAAAAAGTACTGCTAAAAATTATGTAAATGAAGTAAGAACAAGTTAATAAATATGAATTAATAAAAATGACAATATTTCAAAGAATTCATGTAATTTTTTTTAATAAATACAACATAACTTCATTCAACAAAGGTTATGTAACTCATAGTTTTTTATTAATATTTTCCTAAAGTTTTAGCTGAATTTCTTCATTCATGGCTCATTTATTTTTCAAAGATTTCTCACTATCTAAAAATATCAGCTATTTCATTGGATGGCTACAATTGCATATAAAAAAATAGTGTTTTTGCCAATCTTATAAATGTAACAAAAAGTTACAAAAAAATAAAAAAATGCTTGCATTGTTAGAAAGAGAACAAAATCTCCAATAAATACTGAAAATTTCAAAAGATTTTGGCAAAAATTAAGTAAGATTTCATAATTTAATATTTAATTTTTTGCATTTTGTTAGGTTTAATTTCAAAACATTGGCAGCACTCAAACGGTTAATGACTTTTAAGTCCATTTATGAGCATAATACTTAATTGAAAAAATAACAATAAAAATATTTACCATTTTAAATCCATTTTTAGTCAAAATTAATCACTATCATCATTATGAAAAAAATAATATTCCAATTATATTATTGGCCAGGTTTTTGTAGCCCATTTGATTGGATTCTATTGTTAATGATCTATATTCTGTAAATTATGCCAATTATATTATATAAACAGACATATCTGAATAAAAAAAAAATATTTAACTTACAATAGACTAGCATTATGTAGCATTTCAATAATATCACCAACAACAGTACATTTATCAGTAGGGATATCAAGCCATAGATTAAATGCCTGAAAAATAATTTTATTATAACTATAATATATTTATTAAAATTTTTATAAATACACTCTCTTTTTCTAAAATAATTTTATTTTTAAAATATAGCAAGGCATACAATTATATTTATTTTGGATATTACTATTCCCAATATTTAAATCAAGAAACATTAGATGTATTTATTCAAAACTATAGACATACTGATTTAATTTTCAAGAAATCTGTAAATAATTACATAATGCATTTGAAATTATATCAAAATGATTGCCTACTTCATTACCATCCAATTCATGAACCACAGAATGCATATGATCCCTGATAGTATGTTTATATTCTAAAACTAATGTTCCAACTTTAACTGAATATGCTGAATACACTCCAATTTTATATTATTTTTTATATGATGTATAAATATATTGATTATTTTGTGCAAACTAAAAATAAGATAATTAAAAAGTTTATCATAATTTAATCTTAATTCTTAAATATTTATGAACACACAATGACTTAAAAAGAAAATGTGGTTTCAAACAGATTTTAATAGAATAATGTAGTTTTCCTAAGATTTAAGATTATTCAGCACTAATCTAAACAAATGATATAAAATCAAATATTTTCAGAAATTTAAAAATTAAATTAGTGCTATATAAACAGATTATTCGTGAGATATATTTATATATAAAGGATGCAAAGCAATTAAATGGTATAAATAGAGCAACTTTATTGATTTCCAAAATATTAGTATATTAATACTACTTTTTTTACTAAATACTAGTAAAAAAGTTTGTAAACTGGCCATTCAGCCATTCAGTGTGGTGACACTGTACAGTGAATTCCATTTATATTATCATCATCAGGCCACAAGTGTTGACACTGTATATCCAGCAGGACATCATTAGATTTACAGTTGTTTGATAGCAAGGACAATTTATGTGAGTCAGTTGCCAGGGGTAGTGGCAGAAACTCTCTCTACCATCACTAAAATGTTTATACAGAGCACTTAGCACCATGATATATTCCCCATAAACTTATCATAGCATTTCCAATATTTTGTATGCATTTTTGCTTAATTTCTGGCAAAACTTTATGTTGGCACATTGTTCACACTGGGACATTTTTTTATCCATGACTAACTCATGTAAACTGATCTTACTGCCAAACAACTCCAAATCTAATGATTTCACGCTGGATATACAGTGTCAACATATTGGCCTGATGACAGTATCATATATGTTGTCATTTATTGTATGCCATCAAACAATGGCCAGTCCACAAACTTTTTGATTGTACTGGTAGCTATACTTGATGACAGCATCGGAAGTCAGTATTGAGGCTATGGGGGCAGCATATTACCAACTTTTGTGACAGTATTAATGTGCATGGAACAGTCAATTTCTATGTAAAAGGTAACAGTATCAGTAAAAACAGTGTTTACTTTTATGTAATTGTGTCACTGGGTTTTCAATTTTTAGTTTCAAATAAATATTTCAATGCAATTTACTTTGTTTGATGGCTAATGATGCAGCCTTTCGAGAACGACTTAAAATTTTAACACACTGCCATTTTAGAACAATTAGAATCAATTGGAATGTGCAGAGCATTATTGAGCATCTGATCATCAAATATATTATAAACATGCAGGTAATTTACTACATGTTAAAATCTTGTTAATATCATAATTTCATTCGAAGCTTATTTGCCAAAATTGTCCTTATATTATGTGGCAATTTATTATAATATCACAAATAATTTAGTGGGCTATAACATCTTAGCTTAGTGATATAAATGAACTTCGGCTCTCCCATAGACTCAATAATGACTTCTGATACTGTCGTCAAGTATAGTTAGTTTTATTAAAGTCTAACTAACAAGTAACTATTTTTACAGACATGTGGAGTAATTTTGGATAAAAGACATTGGTACTAAAACCAGTCTTATTTAAAATGACTACATGTCTAAAGCTTTTCAAGCTTTTTTAATCACATGTTTGATGTGATTTCAAAGTCAGTCACTCATATAACATAATACCAAGATATTTGACTTTAACAGAAAACCGCAATATTTTATTGGAGAAAATTTGTTCAAGAAAGTCCCATTAACCTTCTCCATGTTAAATATATAATTACAGTCTTTATTGTATCAACTGCTAATCCAGCTTTATCACACCATTCAGACAATAAATTGAGAACAATTTAATTGCCTAAGAATCTTAAGAAATTTTCCCAACACAATAATAGCTATATCATTGATAGCCAACAATAAAAAAAACCATTATCATTGAGTATAGTTAGAAGATCATCTGTCTAACAAAATAGCAGAAATTTTAAATATATAAAAACTATTTCAGCCATATCAAAACTTAATTATCTTAACTTAGAACTGACAAATAAATCGCATTTAAACATACAGTAAGAAACTGATTAACGGTTTACGGAAAATTCGCCCCCTGCATTTCGCCTCCGACAATTCACCCCGAGAACATTTCGCCCCCAGGATATTTCGCCCCCGGAACATTTCGCCCCCAGCACTTTTCACTCCCAGCCATTTTCACCCCCTGCACTTTTCGCCCCCTGTAGGTAATGAATAGGCTATAAAATTGCAAATATAGTCAACTCTCGATATCTGGAATTTTTATTGAAATCCCAGCCCCTTTAGTAGATATTCGATGTTACAAATTAAACCTAATTAATTAGCAAAAATTAAAAAAGTAAAATCTCGCTTAATTTTCAGTTAAATTTTTTGATAATTTTATAATTAAATATGTTTTTATCATCTTTCTAAAGATGTAAAAAATTTTTCTG
>AYEL01089830.1:0-33764 GCA_000484575.1 Olivierus martensii | reverse complement strand
TAAAAAAAAAAAAGAAGAAAAAAAAAGTTTATTACGGGATTGCAGGGACAGCTGCAATATGAAGCTACAATTGGATAATGAAGTCATGTGATGGTGTAAACGGAAGTTTCATCTCCGACCGATCACACAAGTGATTGACATAATGTCATCCATCCTTTGTGCAGAATTAATGATGGAGGTTAAAGCCGTGCACATGATTTCATTCATAAAAAAGCGTTGAATTGCGCCATTTGTTCTCGGTCTAAATTTAAAATGATTACGGCGCAGATATCGCTGGTGGGGATGATCAATGAAAGGAAAGCTAAAGTTTGTAGGAGTGTTAGAGGAAGCGATCCCTAGAAAGCTCACCTTTGTCATGTTTGGAGGTCCGGCAGCACATTGGCATAAGGAGCAATTCGCGGCGAAACGTAGCAGGACACAAGGCCCCGATTCCAAGTTTCCGTCGCAGGGGAGAGCTGGCATCGCGCGAAGGCGTGACCGGTCTGAGCTCTATCCCGATGACGTCATGGCCGAGTGATGTCAAGCGCGTGCGTCACTACGGCATCCAATGGGAGCGGCGCGGGTGGCTGCCAATCATGGCGCTATGCCTTTTGGCCTGACGTGTTCACTGTACCTACTCACAATGGTCCAATAGTCTTAGGCTGCAGTTTTAGTGTTATTCAGAAGCCACGTGCAGGGCTCTACGTCGCTGTTCCTTAGTCGTAGTTGGTAGTGACTAAGTTGTATTTTGTAGTATTACTATGGAATCGGAGAATCAACAGAATAGCATCCCAAGTCCAAATGATATCTCGCACGATCCCGGGTAGGTTTATGCCATTGTGTTGTGCCGAGGCACTCGTTTGTGTGTGTTGTGTGCTAGCTGTCGGTGGCTGATTGCAGCAGACGCTGTTGTGTTGGTGAAAGGAGACTGCTAACGTTGTATCTCCTTATCTCTTACAGGAAGATGTTCATAGGAGGTCTTAGTTGGCAAACTGCACCAGGTGAGTCTGGCCTTGTTTTCTTTTTTTTTTTTGTTTTTTTTTTTACTTGATTTGATTGGCGGGCGTGCGTAAACGTTACGTACGCCACTGTGCGTATTATATGTATGGGTATTTGCCGTTTAAATAAACGGGTAATGCTGAGCAAAACCCCAGTTTCCATTGTCTTCTCTTGCAGAGGGCCTTAGAGACTACTTTAGCAAATTCGGCGACATTACAGAAGTTATGGTTATGAAGGATCCGACCACTAGACGATCTAGGTAGGTGAGATGCAGTTAGGCTTAGCCGGTAGCTGGCAGCCGGGTCTGCAGTTGAGTTGGCTGGGTACGCATTGATCCCTCTCGCCGCTAACTTCCGCATACAACGGAATCGACTCTCTCTCTAGACTGCTCTCCCGTCGGCATCTGGCCTCCTCTCTCACACTGTCTACCCCCCTCTTCTCTCATCCCCGATTTCCACCCTCCCTTTCGCCTCGTCTTAGATTTAAGAGCGAATGACATTTCCTTAGGCTTCTAGTCTGTGCCTGGCCACCTCCGTGTAGTCCCGGCTTCCTACGTAGTCTTTGTGCTGTGTATGTGGAAATAGGAAACTGGGCAATGTTTACCTACGCTTCTGTCTATCCTTGCAGAGGTTTTGGATTTGTCACCTTTGCTGAACCATCTAGTGTAGATAAAGTATTAGCCAATGGTCCACACGAATTAGACGGAAAAAAGGTAAGTTTCTATCTCATATCTATATACATGTATCTTTATATATATATATATATATTATATTGTCGTTTGTGTCTCTCCTTCAACCCGGACCTCTTTGCCTCTTACTCACGCTAAGCCTAACGCTCGGATGATTATCCACATTTAACACGTAAATAATTAAAATACCGCGACCGTTAATAAACGCGCTCACCGACATTCTGATAATTCGGCTATATTTTAGTGCTGGAGATCACTTTAAACTCTACCCTGGTGTCAGGAACTGACCGCTGACGTTTGATTTGAATATCGACGACAGCGACACCTCGCGGCATCCTCACATTTGTATCCATTAGGAATCAAAAGATTCCATTATATTAAAATGAGTTGTATTTGCATTTTGTACTGAGCATTAAACATGTTTAAGTCAATCAAATGGTCCACCAGTTGTGAAATCAGATCTATCATTTGTTTTTTGAATGATAGGAATGCATGATCAGTAAGACCCTGCTTAACACGGGAGATACGTTCCAAAAAAACCAAGCACTAAATGAAACAGCATTAAACGAGGTCATTTTAATATGTAAATAATGGGGATAAGTGAAACAGGACAGTGGATAAAAAAATATACATACTAAACTACTATACTATATACTATATTATGTACTATACTACATAATACTATTTTTTATTTTATTTTGTAACATGTATTATTACTGTTGTATTTCATTAATTACAATCATTTTTTATAGCTAATATTGATTTGTATTCATAAATCATTCATGAAAATCATAAATATTTGAGTAAATAATTTTTTTGTGATTTGGAAGGTTCTTCCTCCTCTGACACTTTTTGGTTTTTGTTAAGAAGTCATTTAACATCGTTTGCCTTTTTAGTTCAGCAAGCAAAAGGCTTACTGAACTACTTTTCAATAGCAAGACATCACATCCATGACACTTCATCTTGCCATTGAACTTCTATCAAAATTTAGATCATTTTGTTTAAACCCATAATTTCTGTAATAGTGACTAAACTTGTTTTGAGAAAATCCATTGACTTTCATGTGTACTGTATTGCACTGCACTGATATTGAACACACTGTGAGACAGCATAGAAATATCAAAGCAACAAATTTATGCAATTTTGGATTTATGTGATTTATATCAGTTTGAAAAACTGTGCCAAAGCGAATGAATAATAATATAGAATTCGAAAAACTGTGTTATATTGAAACAGCATTAAACATACCAGCACTATGCAGGGTCTTATTGCAATATTCATTGTCAAATTTGTGAAATTTATGGTGAACGTGATGAGTAATAATATAGTTAGGAGATGGTCTGGCTGTTTGATGTAGACAAGAGAGCATGCATGATGAAGCTCAAACTGGATGAGATTGCAAAGCTAATAATGCAAATTGACCTATATATCATCTGTGTAGAAATTAAAAGCTTGTATCTTAATCCTTTTGCTGCTGGCCACTCATCATATTGCCTGCAGTGTCAGGCCAACAGTTTTCTATAATTAAGCCTAATTGATTTTCAGAAATTTATAAAACTTCATATCTCTCTTATATTTTGTCGAAAATATCTGAAATTTTTGCTGTTTATATAGTTTCTATGTTACTTTTTACCTATACAATTTTTTATTTATTTATTTTTAGAAATATTTGTTGCATATATTATTTCAAAGTTTATACTATTGTTTTTTGCAATTTTTTAGGCATCCACTAAAATTATTACTTCTTTTTGATAGCTGTATCCTCCCTGAATAAAACAAACCATGAATGATGTATTTCTGTCCATATTTTAATATAAAATCATTTATTTAGTAAATCAGAAATGTTATCTGTATTTTCTTAGTAAAATTATTGATATATATTCTCTTATAAAAAAAGTGCTTAAATTTATATTAGATATCATTTTTAAGCAGTTGTTTACATGAAATTATATGTTTACTTGGCATTTTAATAATTTTTTGTTTCATTTTGCAATAATAATTGATATTTTTTCAAGAAATAACTTCTAAAGTATAAGATGATTTACCTCCCACAATAACAGCTATTATCTTAATTTTTTTTACCCTTATTGGTTCATAATATATTTTTTCTGCCAATAAGGGACAGTATTGAGCTTAGTAGGTGGAATAGAAATTTCTCGGGAAGGAATTGGCCAGAGTTCTTAGCTATCATGCCACATTCATAATAATAATGTGAAAAAATTTTTATGAATAAGCATTTGATAATGATAAATATAATCTACAATATGCAGTAATTACATTTTGAAAATATTTTTTAGATTAGTGCAAAATAATTTTTTTAAATTGTGATCAATCATTCCAGTCTGATGTCGGGAAATGACATCAATCATCTGATGCTGCCATTAACCTCTTACGTTTAGTTTTGCTCTTATGCTTAACAGCAATGAATGGTGACAACTATGTCAAGAATTTAGTTCATGTTATGGATAATCTCATATGTAAATAAAATTTAGCAAATTTATTATTATTTTTTTAATAGCTTAATGGAACTTATTTTCAGATATGCATGTGTTGTGTTGAAATTATTAATTTGGTAGTAAATATATCATTAAAAATAATTACTAAGAGACTAAAACATTAATATAGAAATAAGATGGATAGCAAAAATCAATAACAAAAAATTTTTATGATTTGCATAGAAATATTAAAGAAATTATCAAACAAAACATGAGGAATAAATAGTCTTAACCTGAAACTTTTTATTACTAGACATTTATGTTTAGAGTGTTTATTAGGATAGGTTTTGTAATCAGATGCATATTTGTTAAAATAATTCTTGTTTATCAAATAGTGTAAGTCAATGTTTACCAAACTGTGGGGTGTTAGCCTATTGCAAGGGGGCATGTAAGCATTAACAAAAACTTCATTTTTGAAACAAAAACAAAAAGTAAATTCAAATTAATGTCGAAAAAAATGAATCAGCAGAAGTGTTATAAATACAGTACAAATATCCATGTACCCAGAAACTTTCTCCTGTGTCTATTTTAAAGAAAAATATCGATCTCGTTTAGTGATTGAAAAAGAATTGTGATATTTTCAATGACACCCCGATTCATGAGAATTTGTGTCAAAAAAGAAGCCCACCATCACGATATCTTCAATGCCACCCAATTTGAGAAAATTTATGCTGAAAAAGTCCACCCATCATATTATGTTGTATAAATATGCATTCTATTTTTTTTTTTTTTATAAGATTTGTTTAATTGTATTAAAAATTATAACACCATAATAAATACATATTTTTTATGTATGAGAATTTTATTTAACAAAATATGGTATATTCTTTTGTAGTATTAAATTCTAAGTAGAAAGTATTTATAAAATTAGACTGTTACGAAAATGAGGAAGGGCACTAAGTTTTTATGAAAAAATGGGGATGCAGACATACAAAGTTTGGAAACCATTGGTGTGAATAATAAAGTATTTAGCAGTTTATTAAGTTTGAGAATATAGAAATTCTTCATTTTGTGCAAATTTAATTTACATAGTATGAATTATATTTTACTTAATAAATTCTGACATGAAATATTTTATCACGTTTATAATTTAGTATACAGTAGTGATGGCAAACTGAATATTTATCATATGTCAAAATCAGACAATATATACTCTGCTATATATCATGGACACACACTATATTATTGTATATATCTTGATATATAATAGAGTATGTTCCAGTATAGATACAAAACCAATTATTACAGTAAAACACAAATATTCACATTTGTAAATATAGTTTTTATTTATATTATTTGAGGCATATAAACGTGTTTTACAATACTGAAGTTTTATAAATATAATGACTAAAACCAAAATAAAATTTTATTTTATTTTGTTAAAAAAAAAGTTTAAAAGTTGCTATAAAATTTTCTGTGTGACAATAAAATTTTGGTCTATGTCAGGGGTGTCAAACTAGTGGCCCACGGGCCGCATGTAGCCCTCGATGTGATTTTTTGTGGCCCCCAACGCTCTCAACTAAAATGAAAATGAGAACAATATTTTATGAGATAATAAGAAATAACTCTCGCTTTGTAGCTGTGTCATAAACTATTATACACTAGTTTGATTTTAATGAAATGTAATTGAACGAGATTTTTTGATTGGCCTTATTGACGTATAGTTAAGATGACAGTAATTTTTCAGATTATTGACACAAACTAAGTGCTTTCTTGCTTACACTAGTTTGATTTTAATGAAATGTAATTGAACGAGATTTTTTGATTGGCCTTATCGACGTATAGGTAAGATGACAGTAATTTTTCAGATTATTGACACAAACTAAGTGCTTTCCTGCAAGAACTGCATGGGTTTGTGTGAAATTTCTTTCCAAAAAACAAAAAGCCACAATGAGAACATGTTTTTTTTGGATAGGCAAATACAATAATAAAGTTCCAAACAATCCTTCTTTGAAGGAGTGTATAAAAGACGTGCAAACGGGCTTGTTAAAGATTTATTTGTGTTATTAACTTATTTAAAAAATGTAAATAGTTATGGATATTTGAATTTGTTAAATTTTAATGGAAAGCTTTTGGTTTTGTACAGAAAATGTGACTTTTAATTCTTAATAGAAAATTAAAGATTGATAGCGAGGAATTAAATTAAAAAACAGGTATAATTAAAAGCAATTTTGTAGTAATTATATATTACTACAAAATCCTCTCTATATTTCTGAATTTTTACTCTAAAATTTGTGAGATTGTTGCAGGCCACATCACATTTAAAAAAATTTTAAATATGATGTGGCCTGCGATAATCTTACAGGCTCATTAAATGGCCCTTAATTAAAATGAGTTTGACATGCCTGATCTATGTCATTGATTTTCCATCACTAGTGTATAGTGTAGTATTAAAAGTTTGTATGATAATATCAAATAATAGTAATGACATTTGTGTAATGAAAATTTAACTATATATTAGTAATAACAATAGCTAATTTTTAATTGCAAAAGTAGTATATATCAAAATATCATAATTACTATTTTAATGTGATCTAAATTATATATATACTTAATTCTGGTTTTGCACAATAGATACATTTCCAAAGAATGCATGTAAAAAAATTTGTGTAAAAAAATATACTGTATCTATGGGAAAATAGAAGATTGGTTCCAGACCTAAAAAAATCACCAAAAATAATATAAAATCTTTAATTCTGTTATTCTATAATATATAAATATATAAATATCCAGAAAATCTTTAATTCTCTAATGTATAATTTTTTTGGAATGAATCTTTAACGCAACAGAATTGCCAATTCATGTTTTTAATCATCAGTCTGTGGGATGCTTATCTTTAATTCTTTAATGTAAAAAATGCAAAAGGTGAAATTAAAATATTGAAATTAAAGATTTGCTTTCCCATTGACTGATGATTAAAAGTACGAATCAGCATTTCCATTGTGTTAAAGATTCATTCTAAAAAAATTATATATTAGAGAATTAAAGATTTTCTGCCCACCAATTGATGGTTTAAATTTGAATAGACAATTCTGTTGTATGAAAGATACATTAAATTATATCGGCTTTCAAGACAGGTTTTCAAAATGGTGGTTCACCCCAGTTTAGGTACTGCAAGTGGAGAAATACTATAATTTTATTGTTCATTTTCTCGATGTCTGCACCAAATAGAAATGTAGTCGTTTTTGGAAAATTTTCTCTAGTTATCATTGTCTTTTGATTGGTACTATTTTGTTCTTATGGTGCTAATGTAAAATCAAACCGAAAATAACATGTTACTTATTCATAAACACAAAAATTATGCAAAATAATATGAGTTATACATAAGATTTGATTTTAACTTTTATTAAATTTTTTTATACCATTAAACATCAAAAAAGTTACTTTTCACTTTACACACCAAACTCAAAATGCAGACAAAACAAATTCCCTATTGTAGTTATGAGGATTTGCACCTCTAGAGTTCGTGACCCCAATCCCCATGCCCATCAGAGTTCATCAATTCGCCGTGATCTGAATATGGATGTTTATTTCCAGGTCTGTTAATTGTTGTAAGAATGAAGCAACTGATTCCATTAGCAATTGTAACACTTTTATTAAACGTTAACTTAAATATAAAGATTAGTATGTACAACCTAGTAAAAAACAGCAGTTCCTCTGATGAAAAATCACAGTCATGACCAAAAGGTCAGGCTGGCTATCTCCCAAAAAACACAAGTTCACACAGACAAGAAGACTTCCACAAGTTCACCTGGGACAACACAAGTATGATGAAACACCAATACTCCACGGTCATCAGAGGTAGACAGGTCTTGGACACCACCAACGGTACTTATACGATACTTCATTTGCATAATGAATAAATTTTCCGTTGTAAGATTAAATCGGATGATTAAATAAATAAATGATTATTATCTTGAAATTCTTCAGTGTTATTATTTTATAACTTTTCCAAAATAATCAATTCAATGTAGTATTAATTACACAAAAATGTCACCATTAAGACGACACTAAATCCAACATTACAATGGGACGTTGGTGACAATGGGAGCACACCCTCTTCCTTGGTAAGACTTGTTTTTCTGTCTTCTTATTTCTGTTTTTTTAAATTCAAAAATTCTATTCATTTTCTGGTCCTCACAAAATTATACATATAATTAGGGATATTCTTCATGAATTTCTTTTCTAATTGGAATCAAAAACAATAACATGAAGGTGAATAATGCAAAACAAGCACTGCATTCACTGTAATACGAAAAATTTTTCTTCTTATAAGTTGGGTCAATTGTGTTAAATCAAAACAAATCGTGTAAAAACAGAATGAAATTTTATTCTAATTTGTGTTAAATCAAAATCGTGTAAAAAACAGAACTGGGTGTATAAAAATATGATGATTGTTATATCATATTTCCTGTCTCATAGATAGCCTGTAAATTTAATATATATTAATTTTATCAAAATACAGATAATCCTCAACTTATGATATCAGCTTATTGTACAATGTCATTGATTTACTATCATTCATACTTATGGCATTGATATAATAAGTTAATTTTCTGATTGATCAATATAATTCATATACAAATCCATGTACAATATACTACTGTATTAAAAACATCCTTTTTATGTCTAATTTTTTATAGTTTTATGTTCTTTAAATTTATTATGATGATGTGTAATAATAAATATTGGTATTGGGCAATCCATAAATTTAAGACATTTCTGACTTCCAACTGCTTCATTTTATGACTAGGGTTCAAACCAAACCCATAGAATTGAGAATTACCTGTATATACATCTAATTCACAGTTTACACTTTAGATTTAGTTCTGTAAAAATACTATATAAATAAAATTCGTGTAAATCAAGACCAACATTTTTGTAAAATATTAGGCATAGATTACATAACATTCAATTAAATAATTTGCATTTTATTTTAATATAAAACATTTTATACTTTTTATTCTTAATTAAATATATAGTTTATAGTTTTATTCTTAAATATTTGTAAATTTTAAGAATAAATTTAATAATAATAATTAAATTTAAGAATAAAAGTACAAAGCATTCAAAATGTATGAAAGAAGTTTATTTGGTATCTTCTTTTGTCAATAAAACAGTCTTCTTTCTTAGTTCAAAGTCACCATTACTGCTACTAATTTCTTCTATTTCAAATTTTTTTAAGTTTGTTTTCTAAAGAAATTTTTGGAATCAGCTTAATAAAATCCATCATCAGTGTTTGTCTTTTACTTTTCCTTATAAATGAAATAAAAGTAATTTTTCCTCTTCATATTAAGTTAAGGAGTTTTGTAATTGATTTCCAAATGTTGTTATGAGCTATGTTTAGATCAAATGTTGATGAAATAATTTATTATTTTTTCATTATTTAGAAATTATTATATATCTTAAGTAACAATTCTAATAATCAAATATTATATTAAAAAATAAAGATTATGTATATTGTACCATATACATAGAGATTTCTTGCCAATATTCATGGAATAGCTAAGGATTTTGTTATTCGTTGTCCATAATCTAGAATTACTATGATCATTGTTGTCAGTGTTGGATTTAAATTGTGTTAAACCAAATCATACCATGTAAAACAAAAATTCTATATTAGTTTTTTGATTATGTTAAACCAAAATCATGTTATTCAAGTATATTTTAAGTCAGGGATTAGGTATATCTTATATGATACATCTGTAAATATTATTTATGTAAAGTGTGATATAAGTAATGTTGCCAGGAGCATAAGTTTTATATAAGTTTGAGAGCTCCTGTTTGATAAATTATAAAATTTTATAATTGTTTTCTATAAATTATATAGTAAAAATTGACAGTTCACTATTAAATTTAGTTAATAAATGGATCATTTCATCATTTACCAGGAAAAATATAACTACTTAGATATTGAATTAAATAGGAAAAATATATTTTTATCTAGCAGTCATCAGTCTGGTTTTTAATACTCTAATTTTGATGAGATATTTCAAAGAGAATTATTTCTTATTAGTTAGGATTGGAAATTTTTTCTCATTAGTGTTAATAAAGTGATTAAGACTTAATTAAAATACTCCCACTTTTTGTGTTATACATTTATTTGCATTTTATTATGATATTGTTTAATATTTTATCAATGGAACAATAAAACAAATATCCTTTGATAAAAATGACGTATGTTGTGTTCAGCTGAACAGAAAAACAAAACGTATCAAACTATGTTTATTATACAGTAGATTCACTTTTTTAGAAATGCATATCAAATTTGATTGACCTCTCATCAATCAATGTAAAAAAAGCTATAAATAGCACATAATTACAATTTACATTTTAAAATATTGAATACATTGTTTAATATACTTAGTTAGTTAGTTAGTTAGTAAAGACAGGGAGGAGCCTACCCAGCCCATGCACCGCGACCAACAATGGTCTATTGTGCATCCTCCAATCGGATCATCCCAGGAGAAGACCTGTCCTTAAAACAAAAGACAGTATTCTCCTCAATGGGACAGTAGCAAGATCCTCAGGAACAGGAAAATACACCCCCAAGAGATCACGCCTAAGCCACGAAAGAGCCACACATTTGCATAAAATGTGAAGAGGAGTTTCCTCCTCATTCTGACATCTTCTGCACATAGGGCTATCGGCATGCCCAATTAAATGTAGATGTCGTATAAAATGGTGGGACCCGAGACTCAAACTCGGGTCCTCCAGAGTGCCGTGGGGACCCGACGGGGCCTCTTGATCCCTGGTGGTGCAGCCTCACCCCACGGGGCCCCCCGTGGGGTTTCATATCCTTATGGGCTGTGTCAGACCCATTGGGTTTCATCTCCCCGGTAGGCCCCACTGGGGAGATGAAACCCAATGGGTCCGACTGGCCTGAAGCCCATTGAATGCTGGGGGCCCCGCGGGCCCACCCGTGGAGTGGGGTCGTCGGGGGCACGGCGCCCGTGAGGTGCAACGGTGGAGTGGGGCCATCGGGGAGGCACCCATGGGGTGCAGCCTCCACGGAGGGCCGTCGGGGGCACGGCGCCCTTGGGGTGCAGCCTCCACGGGCCCCTTACAATTACTACACATTTGAACTAATGCTTAATAAAATATATAGTAAATAAATTTGCAAGATAAAGCTTAATAAAATATATATATTAAATAAATTTGCAGATAAGCTATTATTACACAATATGCTGTTATACTGTATAAAGTATTATTAGTAAGCTATTATTATACTATATGCTTATGTAAATAAATTTGCAAGATAAGCTATTATTACACAATATGCTGTTACAGGTATAAAGTATTATAAGATTAATTCACAACAGTATATTTCCGCTCATTTATATTAAAGTATTATAAGATTAGATCACAATAGTATATTTCCGCTCATTTATATGAGCGATTATAAGATTTGATCACAACAGTATATTTCCGCTCATTTATATGAGCGGGTAATTTCTAGTAAATACTAAATGTAATAAAATAATGTAATAAGCAAGTTTTCAACAAAATACCTCCGTTTTCTTTCAAATACAAATTCCGAAAAGCATGCTGGGTAATTTGTTCTCCTACTGGCAATTTATCAGGAGTGATTAAAAACAGTGAAAATGAAAAAATTGCATAATTTCGTAAATGTAGGTCATAGGTCAACGGAAATGGTTGCATTTGTTTTGGAATGTAAAACCACGTCAAAATTCATTAAAATTTCGAAATTATCTACTAAAATTATTTGAAAAATTGGACTTTTACCGATGAGGCTCTGTTAGTGAGATACAGGGCCCCAACTTTGGGACCCTGTATCTTGATAACAGAGCCTCAGCGGTAAAAGATAATTACATTTTTGGACTTGGCACTTCCGAATTAGGGGGTGCATTATAAAGGGGGACAAATTTTCGATCCCGGAAATATGATACCCGTAAATAACACCATGAACTCCCCGAGCAACGCCGGGCACGGGTATGCTAGTTATAAATAAATAACTCTTGATGGATTCTTATTATCTGATATGAGTAGTTTTTGTAATTATATTTTTAATCTGTAAAAATTATAATATTTAAGGTACTATCTGAAATAATAATTTATTTTTAGTATAGCTTACTAGGAGATGGTTATGAAGAAGGTTTAGTTGGTCAAGTTACAACTCCAGTAGGAACTTTATTATTAAATGTTGCTTACAGAACAAATCTCACAATAACACCTCAACGTTCAGAAAAAGGTTGTGCTTTTCTTGTCAAAAGTGATTATTTTAAAAGGGATATGAGTCCAAAACTTCAATGTCATCAATGCTGTTCTGATCCTTCTACACTCTGTTCAGATTTTATGTATGTATGTATTAAGTTATTGATAAGAAAGTTATATTACTTAATTATATTAATAATTAATCATATAGGAGTAAAGTTGATCATAAGGATGGTCTGTCACATACATGTTGCTCTAATCCCAATGGACATCAGCCTTGGCCTCATACTAGAGATCATAAAGATGTAATAGTAGAACATAACGAAAATATTAAAGATACAAGATTTAAAAGGTATTTGTTTTCATAAATTCTCAAATCTTACTAAACATAGAATCAATTATTAATAGATTATTTTAAGACTTTTTAAAAAATATCTTTAATATTGATTCTATTAATTTGTTAAAAAGTTTCACATTTATATGTATAAATCAATTGAAAACTTTATAATTTAATACTAATTTATTATCAATTAACTTACATTAAAATTTATGTAAAAATAATAAAATTTATAATATGCATTTATTGGAGCTTGACATTTATATATGGGATTGTTCAGATAGCCACGTGATAAAGCATTTGCTTACTATCGTGGAGGATGTGAGTTCAATTCTGGATCTCACATCACCAATATTTCAAAAGGTACCAGGCCAGTTTGTTAAACTTCATTAGTCATCTTGCAGTTAACTCCATTCTAGATGTTGGCCAGCCTATGATGAGTTCTAAAAATGGCCACTCTTAAATATATATATCATGATTCAAATCAATCAACCATTTATGTGGACAAATTTTATGGCAACTTTTTATTTTACTTGATTTTTGTCCTTATTTGTATTAAACTTCAGTACTCATTACATATTTGCACCAACATTTATATATAATAGCATATCATAATATGTATGTTGCCAGCTTTTTCTAATTTAGGCATGTGAAATATTTTAAATTAGCTAGCATGGGTCTACATCAGCGCTTCTCAAACTTTTTTCATTCGTGATCCCATTTTTCATTACGAGATTTTTTGCGATCCCAGGTATTAAATATGAAATAAAACATACAAGTACATAAATCATTTACACACTTATTAAGATGAACACAATCAATCACTACACTGAAAATTCATATGTTGTCATACGTTAAATATTGGGCATTTGTGAAATTACATATAAACTGAAATTCAAATGTTTGAATTTAATTTTTGCGACCCCAGCATTTCACTTCGCGACCCCAAATAACCCATAGTTTGAGAAGCGCTGGTCTATATAATGCTGCCATTTAGTGTGTTGTCCAAAAATTACATTGCATCTGAAAGTATATGTTCTAAATCATGTCCTACATTGAGCTTCTCTTGGAGTTATTATTTTCAGTTTTCAGGATTTCACCATTTTTTAGTTATTTAAACAAACAACAACAACTTGGAAAACAAGTTTTTTTATTAAAACATTGAATTGTGTTATTAAAATGCAATAAAAATTGTTACATTAAATGAATCTATTCAAAAGTTTTAGTTGAATGATCTGTACATTAAATACTTAATTTATTCAACAATTAAGATATTACTATTTAAAATATTATTTTTAACTTATTTTTTATATAAACAAATTAATTAAAAATATAAAAGTTATAATTTAGTGTAAAGTGATATTTTTATTAGTAAAAAATGAAATCATTTGATTAATAATTCATAAATTTAAAAATAATTTTATTCCTCTAAAAATAAGTGATAAAATGCCAAATAATTTATAATTAATTAAATGATGCATGTGTTGTTATTTTACAGAAAATGTTAAATATAATAAGTAATATTTTTCTAACGTTGTTTTCACAAAAAAATTTTTAATTTTTAATTTTAAAAAATAAATATTTTTAAGTAATATTTTTCTAATTATTATAAATAAAAAGATTTATAAAGATTTATAAAATATTAATCTTTCCTATTATGTAATATTCTTTAACACAAATTTATTTTCTATATAGCATTATATTATTATAAACAATAAATAATTTTCCTCAGGACTGGAAAGAGATGTTTCAATCTTAGTGAATCAAAAGTTGGTGCTTTTGTTCCAAGTAATAAAGGTCCAGATCCATCATTGCTTCCTGATCTATTGTTACCTGATACACCATTCCTAAACTTGATTCAAAATGACAGTGATAACAATCCCATTTCTGAGAAGTCTGCAGATAGAAAAGAAGAAAAGATATTGGAAGATATAATAGATAAGAATGCTAATATGAAAACTGCAAATAGAAATGCTATTAATAGCAATAACAATACACAAAAGAAATACAGAAATTTTATGGATCACAATAGTAATACTCAAGATTGTAATTATCAGAAGTCATCAGGTAGTGAAAGCTCACCTTATGATTTTGTTATGGTAGAATTGGTGAGTGAAATATTTTTTATAGATTTTTAAAAATTTTTAATTTTTAAACTGACAATTGCTTAATTTTTTGCAGTATATAATTTATACAAAATAAATATTTAGATGATTAAAAAAAAAAACTTATTTAGAATATTAGCACCACTTCACAATGGGATAGGCTATTCATATTTCAATCATTAGTCAGTGGGGGTTATAATTTTTTGCAGTATATAATTTATACAAAATAAATATTTAGATGATTAAAAAAAAAAAAACTTTTATTTAGAATATTAGCACCACCTCACAATGGGATAGTCTATTCATATTTTAATCATTAGTCAGTGGGGGTGAATCGACTATTCCATTGTGAAGTGGCACTAGTATTTTAAACTAGTGAATGCTAAGTACCAAAAAAGAAAAAATAATAAATTCACTTTTAATATTTTGATAGCTGGATTAGTTAGCAATATCTTCAGTTATCTGGGAATACTTTTAATTTTAAATAAAAAGTTTTTATTAGAATTACCTGTTAGTCATTCTATAAACCAGGGGTCCCAACGGGGGTCAATGATGATCAAGGGGTCTATTGGGGGTCGATAGCCGAATACGCACCGGCGATTGATCGGCGTAAGCAAGATCCCATTGATTACAAAAAAATTTTTTTATATCAATAAACAATAATTGTTTATTGATATAAAGCTATATCATGTAGTAAGGAAGAAATCATATGAAATAAAATATAAGAGAAAATATACTAAAATTACTTAATAAATTTTAAAAAGCAATAATCTTTTTAAATATATTAATTTTTTATGCAATAAGTGTAATATAAAAAAGTAAAAACAGGAACAATAGTATTGCAGGAACGATAGTACAAAATGTAATAAAACATAAATCTAATAAACCATTTTTTCAAAACTTTTGTTCATATTCTTAGTCTAATTGTTATCTTTAAGTTATTTAGATGTACAATTATTTATATTATGATTATGTTGTATATTATAGAGAAAAATGTTAGGGGGTCGATGAAAAAACCATTCTTTTAAAAGGGGTCGATGCAAAAAAAAAAAAAGGTTGGGAATCCCTGCTATAAACATTATTCAAAGCAAGTATTAAACATATGAATTATTGAATAATAATCATTATAAACAGTACAACATATTGAATTGATTCAGCATTATAATCAATTCAGTATACAGGTATGTGCTACTTAACATTCCAGATATGTTCTGTCTAATAAGATGTTATCTGACTTTTACATTGTGCAGCATTGCATGTAAACAATATTGTATTTATAACAATGTATATTATGATATATAACAATATATACTAGCACACTCGTGCTAGTATATAATATATTATACAATATTTGGCTAAATAGCCAAAATATTGTATAGTACTATATTACAACTAATATAATTTATTGTAATACACTAATAACATTAACAAAGAATAGGCAATAAAATAAGAATATACAGAAATAATTGGTCAGGGAATCTGAGTCTTAAATAAAAAAAAAAAACGGTAAGCAATCTGTAGTTAAATTCCATGGAGTTATGCTAACACAAGATTATATGCATAAGACTTGAAAGTGTGATATTATGAGATTGAAAATAAAATTTTGTATAGTACAAATGTACAGTTTGTTTTCAGTCTCACAATATATCATAGATTTTCAGGAACCTAACCTAAATGTTAAATGAAGGCCTATTGTACAGTTGATCTCCATATAACATGGTGAATACATTCTGCTTTTTATGAATTTGTGTTATATCAGATACATAGATTATACATGAATCAAAAATATAAACATAAATTACAATAAATAAATGCTAAACATTTATAAATATGGTATTTTAAACATGTATTTAGCTATATAGTGCAGTGTTATTGGATTAGAAATTGACATTTCGTCATTTATTACTAACTAGAAAAATTAAAATGGCACATTGTCTGGTTGTCATAGTTTCATCAGACAATTATATAAATAACTTTTATATTTTTAATATTTGATATTTATATTAATATTTAAAATATTTCTTTACAAATAACACAAAAAATCAGAACAATAGATTGGAAGATCATATGATAGTTCCAATTGTGTGTGTGAAAACAAAAAATTTCTCTAAGGCCTATTGTACAGTTGATCTCCATATAACATGGTGAATACATTCTGCTTTTTATGAATCTGTGTTATATCAGATACATAGATTATACGTGAATCAAAAAATATAAACATAAATTACGATAAATAAATGCTAAACATTTATAAATATGGTATTTTAAACATGTATTTAGCTATATAGTGCAGTGTTATTGGATTAGAAATTGACATTTCGTCATTTATTACTAACTAGAAAAATTAAAATGGCACATTGTCTGGTTGTCATAGTTTCATCAGACAATTATATAAATAACTTTTATATTTTTAATATTTGATATTTATATTAAATATTTAAAATATTTCTTTACAAATAACACAAAAAATCAGAACAATAGATTGAAAGATCATATGATAGTTCCAACTGTGTGTGTGAAAACAAAAAAATTTCTCTGTTGCATTAGAAGGACTATGCAATTTTTGTCTAATAAGCACTTTCAGTAAATTTTCTTTGATTAAATAGTTTATCTTACTGAAAGTATTTATTAGTTCTTTTTACCATAAATATAGAAGAGCATTATTATGATCAGTGAATTCTTAGCATGAAATTTTTTAGATTACATGAAAATTTATTATTTGATTTCTTAATCTTTCATTTAAATTTTGTAATTTATTATATCATTGAAACTAACAATAACTGCTATTCTTAGATTTCTAATTAACTATTGAAATAACTAAGCACTTTTTAGCAGTCCATAAAATTTTACTAACCAGAGGTTAACTTCAGAGAAACATATTCAACTATTTAATAGTCATCTTCAACTCCTAAATGCTTAAATCAAAAGGATTTAAGCATTTAAGAGTTGAAGATGACTATTAAATAAAAATGTTTCTCTGAACTTAACCTCTGGTTAGTAAAATTTTATGGACTGCTAAAAAGTGCTTAGTTATTTCAATAGGTAATTTATTATACTTTCATTACAAAATCTAATGCAAAATAATGTTGATACATACATATATTTTAATAAATTTTTAATATTCAAAATGATTTATTTTTAAAGAAACCATCTTTTGCTGATTGGAGTGGAAATGGTGATCTTGGTGCTTTTTTCCGTGAATGTCAATCTGCACCACCTCTCACTTCATTTGAAAGTCAACCATCACTTGAAGAACAAGTTATTGAAATAAAAAATCAATTGGCAATGTTTGAAATGAGTATGAAAGATTTTGATGATTTTGTTGATTCCTTATGCCATACTGAATCTCTTAAGAGTTCTGAATGAATCACACATTTTAGCATATTATTTTATAAAAAAATATTAAAATATTTTTATTAATTTATTTTTCAAAATTAATAATTATAACTTGTAATGGAAAAACTATAATAATTTATTTGTTATTAATTTGTAATTTATTTTTTATAACAATTGTTGAAAAACTACAAATTATTTGCTTTTAATAGAGTTAATGTTGATGATTATGTTAATTGTAATACGAATAAAATGTACTCGGAGGAACAACTGCTTAGCTTGAATGCATAAAAACAAATAAAACTAGCACTTTTTGCAGTAAGGTAAACTTTATTTTCTCTAGTTCACAAACGTTTTCGGTCTTTCGACCATCATCAGGCGAAGATTCTAAGTACAACGGAATAGAAGGAATACAAGAGTTGCTATGGCAACCTTTGTTCTTAGAACAGATGCGTTCCAAAAATTGGTTTAAAATTGACTTAAAAATTGGAACAATTTTTAAAAACAATACAAATTTTCTTTAAAACAACTGAGGTTACGTATGCACAAAAAATAAATAAATACAAATATAAATAAAGTAAAATACAGTAAATAAGCGTATAAAAAACAGTTTTTTGGATGTCAGATATTTCTTAATTAAGTATTACACCGCCAAGTTGCTAAAATCAAGTTTTTGCTGGTACAATTAATTTGCTGTCCGTTCTAGTGTTTTGGCTAGGGCAAACTTCCATGCTTGGGATGGTTCCCAGGCCATCCTATCATTTATTAAATTTTCACTCTCCTTTCTACGTAGTATTTCTAGGGACTCCGTAATGGTTGGTAGTGTGTGCTGTGGAACAGGTTTTTTTTCTATTCCGTTGTACTTAGAATCTTCGCCTGATGATGGTCTAAAGACCGAAAACGTTTGTGAACTAGAGAAAATAAAGTTTACCTTACTGCAAAAAGTGCTAGTTTTATTTGTTTTTTAATTGTAATACACATTACACAGTACTAATTGCAATAAGAGTTTCATTACATTAATATTTTTGATCTTTTTTTTTTTATGGATCATCATCAATTACTCACACTATATTTGTACATGTTTATAATTTGCATTCTAAACAGTTAAAGAAAATTTTTTTCAGCAATTTAGAATGTAATTATGTAAACTTACATTCTAAACAGAATCAAAAATATTACTATAATAAAACTTTTACTGACATTAGAACTGTATAAGTATGAATTAGTCATTTTACATTTAAGTATACTTTTTAAAATTTATAAAATCACATCAGCATATCAAATCAAATTGTAAAGAAATTCTATTACATTCTATTTGTGAAATATTGAAAATTTAAATGGTTTATTTATTTTATTTGTATAGATTTTGTAAATTTACAGATTCATTATTATTATTAATAGATAAAATACTGTATATTTAAAATATTTTTTTTTATGATACAATTTTAATATAATAAAACTAATAGTGCATTAAATGAGCCTATTTAGAAATTAATTTATTGATCAACAGTAATGCCATGCATATTTTATAGTTAGAAAATAACTGAAATTGTGATTTCTAGATGAAAATGCCATTTTTCCTAGTCAAAAATAGTATAGAATTATTATATAGTTAAAACTATATAAATATTTGAGATCATTCTTCTAATGATTTGATACTTTGTAAATCATATACTATTTATAAAAATGTTAAGATTATTTATTGGCTTTTATGTCTTGTATAAATTTTATAAGAAATTTGTGCCAAATGTATTGTAATAATAATTATTTCAAAAGAAAAATATGAGTAACATCAGTTCAGATTAACTTGTGTGTTGTTTTAATTTTTCATAAATATGCTGTATTGTTAAACAATACTGTAGAAAAAAATGGAATATCATTCCATCCTAAAATATATCAAAAATGTAATTCCTAATTTTTCTGCTAAAAAAATCGAAATAAATGAAAATTAAAAATGCAAAGAACTTTTTAATTAATTCACTAGTTAAGCATAGATATTTTAAACTCCTTAAAATTGTATATCATAAATTACTATGAAAGATAATGTACAATATTCTACTTTAATTGTTTGATCCAATAATAATACAGGCTTTGCTACCGTGAAACTTCAAAATATAGAATTCACTATGTCTTATATTTTAAGCATTTAATAAGTCAGCCAGATGGCCACATGGTAACTGTGGAAGCTGGTCCTCCAGGGTGGTAAGCCAATCTGGGTCCAACATCTCCAGTTTTTCAGGAGAGTCCAGGCCTGGCCTGTTGAACCCATCTTGGGGTCTATAAGTGGCTACTGCCAGGTACAGTATATCCCTCGTGCAATATGGCAGTTTAACCCAGTGGTTTCCAAACTTTGTTGCTACCTCTCCTAAGGCATAATCTTGGCATCCCCTTATTTCATTATTTCATAAAAGTAATAACTACTGGCAGAATTTGAAATTTTTGGGTCCCCACAAAATATTATTTGAGCATCTACCACAATAAAAAATTAAATATTTTTATTAGAAAATAACAAAAAGAACAAAATTGCATCATTTAAAACACAATTGATAATATATTTGCAAATTTAAAATCTAGTAGGAAGAATTTTAAACTCTTTTATTTCCATATTTTTGGCTACTGCTCCTACTGCCACACTGCTCTGATTCAATGTTTCACTCTCTTCATGGTGCATTTAATTTTTATTATATGATGTTAGTTTAAAAAAGGTAAAGAAAATATAGAGAGAGAGGATTTGGGTCCCCGCATTGCGGGGTCCAGCACATTGTAGTTACTTCACTGACACACACACATTTCATGGCAAAACTTTATCAATTATGTTTACTTTTTCCTTTTCTTATATTAATAATCATTTTTAAATTCTTTTTATAACAAATAGTTGATACAATGCCCTCTCGCTGAAGTTTGAATTTAACATTATTTTTATTGGTTATTGTTGCTTGTAGTTCTAGTGGCTGTTTTATAAACTATGCACTTGCGTGTCATCTGTAATATAGCATATATCTTACAAAAAATTACATTTCTGTCAAACTTTTTGCAGCTCCCTTTGCAATAGTGTGCACCTCCCAGTTTTGAAATCGTTGGCTTAACCTAACCTAAAACCTTAAAATATAAATGTTAGATTAATATAAAATTGAAATCATATCAAGTTAAATTTCTCACGTAATGATTTTTATACTTAGTTTAATAACTATCGTGTTTCACAGTGAGCTTATTCATTTTATACAGTAATGTAATTAAGTTTTAGATCAGTGATTTTAAACCTGTGTGCCACAAAAATTTTTAAAGATCATTAATTATTTTCGAAAGAAGTCCAAAGCACAATAAGTGTACATATTGAAATTAAAATCTCTCTAAATTACTTATATGAGTATATCATTGTTATAATAAAAGTATATATAATAAAAAATGTATATATGTAAGCAAGCTTTTTTTTTTACGATCATAATTTAAGTGTGCTGCAGAAGTTTAACTATAGGTTCAAGTAAACCACAAGATAAAAAAAGGTTTGAAAAACACTGCTTTAGATGAATGAACAAACCTGGGTTCTGTATAATAGAAGAAATAATAACTTACCAGATGGCAAATACAATAAGCACTTAAATACTGTATTTAGTTTAAGTATTTTAATTTTCTCTTTAAGACTCTCTAATGGGTATATATTGCTTAGTGCAGTACAAGAACTTCAGTTAAATATAAAAAACTAATAAAATTAACAAATAGTTGTAATTTTTAATATGCCCAGAATATATTATACAATATAATGCATATTTAAGTTTCTATATGGGCTTAATTTAATTTCTACGTGGCCATCACCAATCACTAATGTCTACACAGCTTAGTGATTGGATATCTTTTAAAAAAAATGTATAATTCTGTAAACTGTTCTTTAAATTAGCAAATTTCACAAAGTGCTCTGAATCTATAATTGTGGATCCTCTTCAAATGTTTCTTGAACAGATTCGATACTTTCATCAAAGATCGATCCAATCTTCAAAAATTTGTTTACTACGAGTAATTCACGAATAGTTTGTTGGTAGAGCCTGTTTTATGCTGCTATCTCTTAAACTTTCCTCCAATTTCATTGTCTTCATGCTTTTTATTTTGCATGTTACTTCAAAAGCCCATTTGTGCACATTCATTGTCACTGATATGGGTGAAAGGGGAATAAAAAAAATGGACATTTGTAAAAATATGAACTTAGCAAAATAATATGCATGTTGTTATATAACAAAAATTTAAAAAATATTTCAACATAGTACAATCTGTTTCAAAAGCGACTCTCCCAAAAGAATAAGGACTTTTACCTATAGCATGCCTTTAGTTGATGGGAGATCTCCAAAGTGGCTGCTACCAGATAATGTATATCCATAAGTGATATAGTACTTAACTAACTTAAAAGTGCATGTCCATCTGAGAATCTAACACTAGTAATTCTCAGGAAACTGTCCATTTCAGACTATTTTCTCAAGATTTTTACTGTCATGAGCATCTTGTGAAGATTTTGAGAATATGTCTTTGGAGAGTACTCTCAAAACCATGTCCATCTTTGTGATAGGTAGTCAATCTCTGAGAGTAGCCATTGTGTCATTGTACAAATGATCCACTGGTTATTTAAAAAAAAAAAATTTAAAATACAGAAAGCCCTTGTTGGATCAAACCAGTGGATTGATTGCAAGGTATATTCAGTGCTGGATTTCTAATTAGAGAAAAATAGAAAATTCAAAATTGAAGATACTCAGCAATTTAGAAATTTCTGCCAATTTACAAGTTATGAAGTAGAATATATTGTAGAAGCCGTTGGACCAACTATTAAAAAAGGATACAGTATTCAGAAAAGCCATACCGGTGCGAGAACGGATAATGTTAACACTAAGATTTCTTGCATTTGATAAGTTATATATACTTTGATTATAAAAGCATCAATAATACAAACTATCATGATCAGTGTTTGTTTCTCAGCAGGCTATTCACATGGCAGCCTACAGTACCTCCTCCATATACCAGTATGTTCTACAGGTAGCCCTTGATTAGTGCGAGGTTTGAATAATGCAGTTTTGAATAGTGCACAAAAAAAAATTGAGACTATCCCTTGATATATGCGGTGCTAAATTTGATTAGTGCACTTTGACAAGTGTGATTTTTTTTTTTTTTTCATTTAGAAATTTCTGCCAATTTACAAGTTATGAAGTAGAATATATTGTAGAAGCCGTTGGACCAACTATTAAAAAAGGATACAGTATTCAGAAAAGCCATACCGGTGCGAGAACGGATAATGTTAACACTAAGATTTCTTGCATTTGATAAGTTATATATACTTTGATTATAAAAGCATCAATAATACAAACTATCATGATCAGTGTTTGTTTCTCAGCAGGCTATTCACATGGCAGCCTACAGTACCTCCTCCATATACCAGTATGTTCTACAGGTAGCCCTTGATTAGTGCGAGGTTTGAATAATGCAGTTTTGAATAGTGCACAAAAAAAAATTGAGACTATCCCTTGATATATGCGGTGCTAAATTTGATTAGTGCACTTTGACAAGTGTGATTATTTTTTATTTTTTTTGCAAACCTTCTGAAGCATTGGAACTGAATCTCGGGGACTGTAGTCTACATATTTAGAGCATTGCAATAAATTTATTTATTTATTTATTTTTATTCTGTTAATATTACAACCTTTCATCATCTAATTGTTATATTTTAAATTCATTCATAATTTTATTTATTAATAGATTTAACCTGAATGGCAACTACCTAATAATAGCCATTACAATATTATATAACCAGCCTTGCCTAGAGTTCCTTTCCAGTGTATTTATTAATAGATTTAACGTGAATGGCAACTACCTAATAATAGCCATTACAATATTATACTGTATAACCAGCCTTGCCTAGAGTTCCTTTCCAGTAACAAAATTTTTTTAAACAAAATTTGTGCAATTTTGTAAAAAAAAAAATTTTTTTGTGAAAAATAAATTTTAATTCTTACTATATTAATTTTTAAATATTTATACACGTTCCTCAATGATTTAAAATACATGTAATGCAATATAGATAAGTTTTGAGAGAGGGAAAAAAATACGTTTATAATTTTAAAATTTTCCAGGATTCATTATAATTATTCCCATTGGTTTTTTAGTTGATTAGTGCAGTTTTAATATATGCGGTGTATTGCGAGGATTTATTAACCAAACTAATCAAGGGATTCCTGTATAAGTAGAATAGTCAAAGAAGTATGTCCAGCTATTTACAGAGCTGTCTATGAAAAATGTTTTATGATATAAAGAATATAAATCAAAGATATTATTTTAACTTTTATTAAAAGAGGTGAAGGTTATACAGACTCTTATCAATATTTCAAAAATTAACTTTATAAAATACAAACAAGTTATTAAAAAATTATTAATAAAATAAAAATAAATGCAACATATATTTTATTGTACTTTTTATAAAATATTATATGGAAAAGATACAATGTTGCCTGTCACAGTTTGCAAAATATCAATTGATTCTTGTATATTTATTAACATGTTTACGTTAATAAACATACAAAAATTGACTGATCAACAGAAACCTCTGTTCTGACAAATTTCATTTATTTCGTATTGTTCAATAAGTGTCTCAATATCATTAGAAGACCAAATTTTTGTCATGTTGCTCATCACTCTCAGATAACCGCTCTCAAAATATGAACCACGTTAGAATTTTGTGAGCTCACCAAATTTTTGTCATGTTGCTCATCACTCTCAGATAACCGCTCTCAAAATATGAACCACATTAGAATTTTGTGAGCTTATCTCTGAAAGTGCAATAAAACTTTGTCCACCTGTGAAGAAGTCTTGATAAGTTTGCTTGCTGAGAGCTGCTAGTAGGAGTGCTGTGAGTTACTCTCAGGAAAGTGTCCACTTGTGAAATTCCCTCTCGAGATGTTGCTGTGATACATCAAACTATTGCCTTGTACATGTCCATGGAAATTGTTTGATCATATATATCTATGTGAATTGCATTGACCAATCACAGAACTTACTGATTACATCACTGTCATAAGAATGAGCGATATAAGTTGAGGACTACTATTAAATTTTTTCTTTAATGGATTTAAGGAATCTGAGATTATATATATAT
Source organism: Olivierus martensii (assembly GCA_000484575.1). Classification (NCBI taxonomy): domain Eukaryota; kingdom Metazoa; phylum Arthropoda; class Arachnida; order Scorpiones; family Buthidae; genus Olivierus; species Olivierus martensii. The sequence goes on along the minus strand of AYEL01089830.1, from coordinate 8,527 downwards.
TTGTGTAATAATATAATTATATATTTTTTATGTAAGTCATTGAGAATAAACATCAAAAGAAAATTATTTTTTTAGTGTGATATATAATACTGTACAGTGGATCTCCATATAATGTAGGGATATATTCTGCATTATACGAACCTTCTGGTTCGTATAATGCAGAAACTATATATTGAACAAGTGTGATGCCTAATTTCTGTATGAAATATGAGTGTTGTGCAATGTTTTTCCACAAGCTCATAAGCATACTTAAATAAGTCTCTGAGCTCCAATACTGATTGTGTATTGCTAAAAAGACAGACAAATTTGAATATAATTACATTCAGACTGTTGATTAAGTTGCTCTAAAACTATTTAAAATATTAAGTTTCCTTAAATAAATAATGCTGTTTTTATTATTTAAGTTGAAATCACAACAAGCACTTTCACAGACGCGGACCTTGTTAACCCGGGCGACGTCCGAGCCGGTGTGCTTTCGTTTTCTGCAACCATTACATACAAACAAAACACCACCAAAGTGGTGACACCTGCTAGCATTTGGTTTAGCATAATGGAATAGCCTTCTCGCCCTGGGTGACCCTACTAGAAATATAATTTCTGACATGCATCGCCCATTCTGCCTACGTACACCCCTCCGCCACTTTGGCAGCATAGCAGGATTCAGGAGGGGTTATTATTATTATTATTATTATATTAAGTCAGTTAACTTGAAAAAACAGCATTAGATTGCAGATTAACATAAAATATTTAATAAACCAAAATTATTGCTAACGTTTTCGGCTACATAGCCATCCTCAAGCATAATCAAATCTACACATTCGAAAAAGAACATACAGTTTCCATGACAACTAACCAAATACAATGACATCACATATAATAAGGAATAAATAATTAAGATTTGGTTATGGTTACATGTAAGAAAAACATTATAAAATCAGAAACTAATAATAATATTAATAAACGAGGAAAGAAATAGGTGATAAATTCCATATTGTAAAAATTACCTTTATTGTTATGAAATCCAGACCTTCTGGTCGAATGTACAAGCTTAAGTATAAAAGTAAAAATAGTCACCAACTTTCTCTTGTTGTGACTTCCTTCTTCAGAAACAAAAAATCCACAAGGCAGCACAATGTTCACCAACAAATAGTCAAAACAGTACATTAATCCACAGACAAGTTGCACAAAGACGACACAAAAACATCCAAACGAAATCCTGCAGGAGCTCTCCTCCGAGTCAAACATCGCCTGTCGCGTGGTTTTCCAGCCTTGGTGGTCTCTGGTTGAGTTTCCAGGGAAACACTTTGGCTGGTTGGGCTCTGATGTGGTGACCCGTTCCCTACTGTGGGTATTTGTATTGCAGTAGCCTGACTTGGGTTGGTGCTGCTTTCGCCACCAGTGGCCAAGGGAGACTGTAGTAAACTTTCCGAATGTGAGCCTCTGCCTAACTCACAGACGCGGACCTTGTTAACCCGGGCGACGTCCGAGCCAGTGTGCTTTCGTTTTCTGCAACCATTACATACAAACAAAACACCACCAAAGTGGTGACACCTGCTAGCATTTGGTTGAGCATAATGGAATAGCCTTCTCGCCCTGTGTGACCCTACTAGAAATATAATTTCTGACGTGCATCACCCATTCCGCCCACATACACCCCTCCGCCACTTTGAGGCAGCATAGCAGGATTCAGGAGGGGTTATTATTATTATTATTATTATATTAAGTCAGTTAACTTGAAAAAACAGCATTAGATTGCAGATTAACATAAAATATTTAATAAACCAAAATTATTGCTAACGTTTTCGGCTACATAGCCATCCTCAAGCATAATCAAATCTACACATTCGAAAAAGAACATACAGTTTCCATGACAACTAACCAAATACGATGACATCACATATAATAAGGAATAAATAATTAAGATTTGGTTATGGTTACATGTAAGAAAAACATTATAAAATCAGAAACTAATAATAATATATTATAACATTATTACAATACTGTTCATGCACACGACTGCGTGGTTTCGTTAATCTTATGCAGCCTTAAGCTTGCTGTTACTCTTCATGGTTTCATTATACTTTTGCTTATGTCGTGTTTCCATGGTTGGGGGTTCCCATGCCAGTCGGTCGTTCAATAGCTTCCTTTTTAATTCTGCTTCAAGATCTCAATTGACTCCATGACTTCCGGTTGTGTTCGTTTTATAAGTGGTTTCACTACTCTGGTTTTATTCCATTTGATGGTTAAGTCTCTTCCATACGCCTCCACTGCTAAAGCTGTGGTTAATCTACCTTGTTCTATATCTTTCTTATGTTCCAAAAGCCTCTTTCTTAAGTTTTTTCTTGTGACGCCAATGTAAGATGTTTCTTCCCCTGTTCTTGCTTTGATGGTTAGAATATCATATACTCCACTTCTTTCCGATTGTCTTATTGGGTCTTTCTCGTTCCTTAAGAGGCTAAAAATGGTTGGGCCTCTGGACGCTGCTAACTTCGTATTACTGTCTCTAGCAACTCTTCTAACTGCTTCCAAACCCTTCATGTGGTATGGTACTTGTTTGTAGCTACTCCTAACATCAATGGAGTCCTGTGGCCTATCATGTTGTTTACCTACATCATTCTGCACTTCACTTAAAATTCTTCTTAGGAAGGACTTTGCGTATCCATGTTTCTTTCCTACGTTGTCAATATACAAGAACTCCTGTTGTAAGATTTGCTCTTCATTGGAATACAAAATAGCTCTCTGATAAAAGCTTCTGAAAGCTGACTTTTTATATCCTATTGGATCGTTGGACCAGTTGAATATGATACACAAAAATGTATGATATGAACATGGATATGACTTAAAAGGCTTAAAAACGCTTATAGCCCATTTAATATTAGATTGATTAATCATCCCCTCACAAGTTCCCAATCCTCCCGTGAGGCATGGTAAACATTACCATCAAGGTCAGACTGCACCCTCAAGTAGGATGGATCCTCAATCAAGGTGGACCCAGGAAAGTGTACCCGAAAAAGTTCCTTTAAAGAGTCCCTGCAAGTACTGGTCATACTGCCATCAGGCAACTTAAGAGAACCAACCCTGCAAAAGTCCCCATAAGACATTATCTTCACAAGTCTGGATACCTCAGGTATATTCTCAATTCCCTGACAGTACCGTTTCCAAGAAGACCTTTTAGCCTTTCTAATGGCCTTATTATAACCAGTGAGGGTGCTCCTATACACATCCCAATCACCAGTCCTTTTAGCTTTATTAAAAAGCCGCCTAACATTACGTCTAAGACCGCCCAGCCGTTCATTCCACCAAGGAACTCGCCTTGATGAGCGAGCAGTCCTGACAGGACAATTTTGATGGTAGGATAAGAGAATTGCCTGTTGAATCTGGTCAACAGTCATCTCTAAATCCACCACCGAGCAAAATCTGCTCTGAACACCTCCCAAGTTAAATTTAAGGTCTTCTCTAAAGGAAGCCCAATTAGTCCTCCGAGGGTCTCTATATGTAACCTGACTAGGTGCCATACCTTGTAAATTAAAGCAAATATATCTGTGATCCGAAGAAGAAGGCTCATCAGATACATGCCAGTTCTCAATTAGGTCAGAAAAATACTGAGTCCCTAATGTTAGGTCAATGACCTCCCTCCTGTTAACAACAGCAAAGGTCGGTTCATTACCTCTATTTAAAATAAACAGGTTAGTACCCATCAGAAACTCCAATAGGTGCTCCCCCCTACGGTTGGTGTCGCGGCTACCCCACACCACATGATGAGAGTTAGCATCAACACCAACCAATAAATCAAAATGATTCAAATGACAAAATTCCACCAAAGACCCAAATTCAGGCGTTGGCGGAAGTTCATCACTATCATAAGGGAAATAAGCAGAGGAAATAATAAGTTCCTTACCGGTATCCCCTTCATCAATCTTCACCCGAACAGCTGTAAGGTCCCTAGAACAAAAGTCCCATATGGGTGAAACATGTATGTTATTTTTAACAAATACACAGGTCCGGGGACCACTATCAGAAGTACAAGAAGTAAAAGAAAACAACTTACCTTCTTTACAGTGAAGCCCCCGTATATGGCCCTTATAGTGCCATGGCTCTTGTATAAGAGCAAGGTCATAGCAGCCCCCCACGAGCAGCCGACCCAAAAGGGCGGAGGCAGCTCGGGAGTGCTGGAGGTTGATTTGAATCAACCTCAGGCCCATGACATTACAGGTACCTAGGGTGGGCAAAGTTCCATGCCCTCCCCCGTTGACTGGGTATCGGAAGGACGAGTGGTACTCCCGGAATCCCGATCCTTATCAGGGAGCCCGACCAGTTCATGTCCTTTTGCAGGAGCAATCACCGAAGCTATCGGTCTCCCAGACTTGGAATTAGGATCCGAAAGTACTTTAAAAGTGCCCTGATCTAATCCAGAAAAAGCCTTAAAATTGGCTGCCTTGATGGCCTTTGCCGAAGCAAGATCGACCAACAGGATTAAACGCTGTCCCTTTGCGTCCCGACTACGACCCAAGACTTTCCAGTGCTCAGTCTTGAACCCTGGATTAAGAACTTGTAGTCGATGAAAAAGTTGGCGCACGTCCTGCGTACGAGTGTCCGCTGTACGATAGGCCATCTTCACCGGCTTGGGCAGGTTCTTCGCAGGGATAACCCTTAAACGAATTCCCTGTCCAAGAACACGCCCATCCAAGAGCTGAGTAAGCCACTGACTGGTGAACTCATTTATACAAGTATAAATGAGTGCACCATTATCCAGGGTATACCCTTTAAGTAGTGGCACAGTCTCCCCAGAAGGAACTTCATCTATGCCACTCAGGATCTTATCAAGAATAAGATCTACCTCAGCAGTCACCAGCTTGGAGTCTGGAAAACCCTCCTTTAAGATGGCTACCCGAAAAGAAGCGAGAGCTTCCATATAGGTTCCAGGTCGTGAGCCCTGGGATCGCTTAGAAGGTCTCACCTCCTCCGAAGAGGGGGTGGACAGTTGGGATCTGTTCCTCTTGCTAACACCAGAGGTACCAGCAGGAGTACCAGACAAAGAAGCTATTTGAGAAGCCCCTAGCGGTAGCTGAGAGCCACCCGCATCAGCAGCTTCCCTCCTAGCCCTCCTCCGCTTTCGTCTAGCCGCACCAGACAAACGCGTCTTCCGCGGACTAGATACGCTCCCGGAGGTAGAGATAACACGAAGTTGCTGCTCCGTCACCCCACCAACCAGAGGAACATTAGCGACACCGGTGCCCTCAGATGAGGTACCAGTGCCACCCTCCCCAAGATGAGGCGAAGAAGCAGACTCCCCAGTAAAAGAATCCATTAAATTTTCCATCCAGAAAAATATGACTGGGGGAAACATAAAAAGTCACCGCCCGGTTATCCCCCAATACGGGCGTAAGGCTAATTACGACAGGGTTTCGCCTGGTGCCCTGAAGGGATCGTTAACGACACTACATCTTTTACTACCCAAGTGCCACTCAACTCTCGGCACGATACCTTACGCCTTAGTTTGGGTAGGGCGTCCTCTTAGTCTGGCCCCTTACCTTCGACCTGTCCGGCATGGGAGACCCTACCAGTAGCAAAGCTACCGCCGGTATAGCTCTCAGGATCATCGGAACACACAAGCTCCCTCACCATGACAAGGTGGAAATGCCATCGAAGGAGTTTAATACACTTAGTCATTGACTTACGACCTATACAACTATCAACCATCTGCACTTACTACCATAAAAAAAATATATATATAAATAAATTAATAATAAATCAGATAACTGAGTGTACGATAACTATGGGAGCATCTGGCAACATAGGCCTCCCACACATGCCAGCAGTGCTCCTCCCTCTCTCTCTCACATACATTCAGTTGTTTTCAAGCATTTGTTGCAAGTGAATGTTGTTAATAAATATATGGCCGACATACAACCAGTACGAATTATGACCTGTCAGTCAGAATGGGAGTCGATCATAAATCGACAACCAAGTGTATATAAATTCTTCTTTTCTGTCCTCTCTTATCAATAACTGGCTATGTTTCCATGTTTGCACAGCTTCCTCCAGATATCTCTTTCCCTTGAACTCCTGGTGAGTTGGCTATAACTCTGATATCTTGAGTAGGTTTTTTTTAATAGTATTTGATAAATGTGTGTAAATTATAATTATTATATTTATGTATTATAGTTTTTTTCATTTTGATTAATGAGATGTTTATCAAAACTGAAATGAATGTCTAAAAAAATGAAACAACTTATAATAAAAGGGGGTTCCTTTTTCCCCAATTATTATATTTATGTATTATAGTTTTTTTCATTTTGATTAATGAGATGTTTATCAAATCTGAAATGAATGTTTAAAAAAAATGAAACAACTTATAATAAAAGGGGGTTCCTTTTTCCTCTTTCATTTTTTGCTAAGTTTTTTGATCCTCCTCCTCTTCCCTAGTTGAACACAACTCACATCATTTCTACTGCCAAGGACATTTGTCATTGTTCTTTTAATGAAGTATATCATCATTCACAAATAAATGCTGACTATATTTTATCAATTTATAGAACTAATTTTATTTTTTAGATATATTATATGTATGTATAATTATTATTAGTGAATTAAAATAAAATAATATTTAGAAAATAAGTGTAATAAATTTTTATTTTTGCAGTTCAATGCCATCAATAGATAGTGGTCCATTAAGCAGGTATGTTATAATAATTTAAATATTGCCACTTTATTGATTCATGCTACTGTGAATACAAATTAAACTGAAATTTAATTATATGAATTTTATTTTAATTTTTTTAAATAAGATTTTGCTGTAAAAGTTTTTTCATGCAAATTCTGAATTTATGTGGATAACTATTTTCATAATAGATAGTTTCATATCTGTATATGGATGGTTTACCCATTTTTTTGAACATTGCAACTGAAGTATGTATATTGCCAAATGTCTCTCTCAGATATTAAGTACTATATGCACAGCATCATCCTGAATTATGTAAGATTTATATTCCTGGTAGAATTATGTAAATCAGATTTACTGATGTAACTACTACATACCATATATACTGGTGTATAATTCATTCTAGCTATAAGCCAACTCCTCTATTTCAGAATTTAAAAATTATTGAAAATTTGTAAATTTGTATAAGTTAAATCCCTAATTTCAAGAATAGAACAATATGATGTTCATTGAAATAAATAGATATATTTTTTATAATTTTAAAAACTAAGAATCTAGTTTATTATTAAAATAAAAATGGACATTTAGACAAAAAAATCAGTCAAAGCATCAAAATGTCATGGCATAATATAGAATTGGATAGAGAACAGAATGCAATCATGTTGTTCCAATTGTATTTTTAACAATATATATGATGTTATTGAATGTTTTTGTTTATCAGAAAATATCAAAGAAATTTTAAACATTTCCTCATTTCTGAATATCAGTAAAAATACCTAACAAAATTTAAATTATAGAAAATCAATCAGAATTCATAATGGAAATTTTGCTATACCTAATAGGAATGGAATGTCACACATTCAAATTTCAGAATTATGAATCTAATGTCTGAAATCAATTATAAGTAATTATCTTGTATTTATTATATAATCAGAACATGCTTACTGCTCAGAACTATCAGAGATCACTGTATTTTCATTTAATATTAATTGATTGGTTGATGTGTAGGATAGTCATGCCTTCTTTACTAGTTAAAAAAGATTGATCTATACAATTTTGGATCACTGTATTTTCATTTAATATTAATTGATTGGTTGATGTGTAGGATAGTCATGCCTTGTTTACTAGTTCAAAATTGTATAGATCAATCTTTTTTATCTTATTTGTGAATTGCCAATAAAAGTATATTTTCGGATGTATTTTATTATGAACATTTACACATATCTGTATTTTTAATAATAGAATCAAGAAATAGATTTTTGTTAGGAATAAATATGGCAGATCTTGTGGAGTCAAAGGAAGTGCTGTTAGTACAAGAATGCAAAGCAAATACATAATATATTCTCACTCCTTTATATTATAATCAATATTTAAATACATATGAAAATATTAATTTATGAACAGTCATATATAACCATATATTTTTAATAATAGAATCAATAATATGATCTTTATTCTTTTTATGTTTTTATGGCTGATGCAAAGGCACAGTGATAACTTGCAGTTACTGAACTAATAAATTTTATAATCTAACAAAAATTTTCTAATTTTTTCATTTGTATATAAGTTGATCCTGTTATCAGGGCTGGGAAGCTGGCTTGAAATAGGTAGGCTCTGGCACTGGCTCCAGAGCCACAGTATATTCAAGCTGTGGCTCCGGCTCCGGAGTCATTAATTTTAAAACTGAGGCTTTAGCTTTGGCTCCATCGCTATAAAAGTTTTTTTTTTTTGTATGACCGCTACCAAGAAACATCACTTATCTTACTGTCACATCATTTACCTTTTAAATTGATATATTGGTGTTTGTATTATAATAATTTATTTTATATGTATATATTTAAATTTTCAATAAAATATTTATTTTGA